>PNEQ01002399.1:18785-40529 GCA_003012365.1 Medauroidea extradentata
ACATAAAATCGTGGCTCTAACTATCACGTGTCCTGAGGTTCTACCCACAAATCAAATACGTGTGGTGTTACAATAACCTTATTGCGATTGGCACAGGCAAATTACAGACGTCCTTGACGCAGTCACTCTGCCAATAACCATGAAGCATCGTTGCAGATGTGAACGTAAGGCACTGAAACAAACTTGGGCAGAATTCTTCATGGCTCTAACAATGCAGCCAGGTCTAACTGAATGTTGTAAGACCAATCACGAGCTAGCCATAGCCATCTTTAGCAGAAGGCCGCTGCCTTAGATCTGGCAACCCTGCACACAAGGGTCATTTTAACACTTCATTTACCTCTCAAAAGGCAATGGCTGTACCTGGTATGTTATTCTGCCCTGCATACCGGCGAATCAGGGAAGCCACTGCCGTTGGCGAGACAAAATAAGTGTTAAAATGACCCTTCCTGACAGGGTTGCCAAATCTAAGGCCGCGGCCTTCAATTAAAGACGGCTATGGCTAGCTGCAATGCATGCATTGGGACCGATGGTTTCCGCGAGACGATTTTTGCTACAACTTGTTTCAGTGTCTTACACTCTAAATTCGAATCAATGATTGCAATCAGCGAAACGTTAGTCACTGAAATTCTAGAATGTGTTACTAATTAACATGGATAATGCACTGATAAACGACGAGTAATAGACAGGCGAAATTCGCCGAAAATAAGTGGAAATCACTTTTAAATCAGTAGCATCTAGTCTCGGAATCAATCAGCACAGCTTCGCGAACTGCAGTTTGCTCATTTTTTATTATCAACTTGTAACTTAATACACAGGAAAGGTCTGTGATTGGTCAGTTGGCACCCATGACTGATACCAGCGCTCAAGCGGCAGAAATTTTCCCTGTGACAAACTTTTAACATTGATCTTTCTAACCTAGTAGGATAAACCTTAGTCTAAGTCTGTTAATTTTTTCATCATATTTTAATTTTACTCAATATTGCATATTTTATCAAAATTCATACATATATTGACGGGAAAAATATGCGAATTAGACTTGAAGATTATTGTGATCGTCTACGCACAGTTTACTGCATAATTAAGTTGAGGGCTGACCATCTTAACACTGTTACCTGGTTGGCCTGCTATGATCTTTGAAAGAACTGTGCAATGGGAGTACATGACTGGATTCAGTTTATTGGACGTACTCCATTGTAAATTCAATGACTGTCAAAGAAAACTAACAAATAATAGAAAACCATAATATAAGCAGAGTATGCTTTAGTCAGCAAGATACATACACAACGTGAAATTCCAAAATGGAATCGGGTCAAATAATAACAAATTAAATAAAAAAACAACTTGTTTTCATTTATTATCTGTTCGTTCCGTGTTTTTATTTGACCCGATTCCATTTTGGAATTTCATTTTGTGTATGTATCTTGCTGACTAAAGCATACTCTGCATATTTTATGGTTTTGCTTTTATTTGTTTACTTTTCTTTGACAGTCATTCAATTTGCAATGGAGTACGCCCAAGAAATTGAATCCAGTCTGGCCTGCTATAGTCTTTTGTTATGCGGGGAGTATTTTCTGTAGCGGTCCACACTACACAGCGATAACCATTGCGCTCTTCAACTACGTGAGCTGTCTAGGAGGAAGCTGCTGACAGGCCAGGAGGGGGAGGGGGGATATATAAGAACTTGAATAAGTATCAGTGTTGGTGGAATTCTGTCCCGTGGCGGCTTCTCGTAAAATAAAAAGTAGAAAAACAAGATGTTTGACCGTTAGACCTCCTCGTTGGGTTATTCAATCATTACCGGGCTGGTCGCTGTGTTTGGCAGCAGTTTCGCGTAAGGCAATCTCTTACATCAAGATAATTAATAGTAGGCATATGTCATAAAAATAGCGCAAGCTAACATAGCGTCCAAACAAGTTAAAAAAACACGTTACTAAGATGTCTTGTTCGTACTCGTTTTCGGAGTAAATAATAAATTACGCGCGTATGTATACACACACACACACACATATATATATATATATATATATATATATATATATATATATATATATATATATATATATATATATAGAGAGAGAGAGAGAGTCGCCTTATTGGCAAAAGGGCGAATGTTACAAAATCGTAAATTTATAGCATGAGCAAAAAACTGTTCAAATACAAAATGTAACATAGGCAATAAAAGCCACACATAGGTACTAATACCAATTTGATTGAGACGTTTGTATAAATTGCATCAAATTACAGTAAATGCCTTAATTTATGTTAACTTTTAAATATGAGATGTAGTACATCAGTCTTTCCGCCAGATTGTCTCCAATTTTTGTTCTAACATTCGTCCTTTTGCCAGTCAATATAAAATGCATTCACCTTTTTGCCAGACCTTAAAAATTACATTTAGCCAATATTTTTGTTTGTCTACTTTGTCAGCACTGAATGTGCTAAGCATTTTTCTGTTTACTGGAACACCTTTTTATACATTTAAAATAGAACATTGTGAATATTCACTGTAAATTAAGACATTTCCAAAATTTTATGAAATAATTACGATTCTAAGCTCTGCAATTTTACTATTGCAAAACATGGCAACATTTGTGCTACAAAATCAAGGCGTCTCGGAACTTTCAGTAAAGTATTTACATTCCAAAACTGTGTAATTTTATACATGTGTACAGTAGGGTAGGCCAACAGCCACATTTTGAGCTACAAAATTAAAGATCCTCCAAGGAGATATTGACCCTATATAACTCAGCCGTTTAATACATCTTAAATACACAAAAAATTTAATCTACAAAATCAGGGGTTCACAAAACTTTCAATTAAATAGTCAGACTCCAAAAGTTTGCAGGTTAAAAAAAAGTGAAATATTGTACACAAACATATTAACCGGGCAAATCAATTAGAATTACTTACTTCAGGACTCTGCAGTTTTATAAATCTAAAGTATTGTATACAAACACTTTTGACTACCAAACCAAGTGTAAAAAAAAACAATATTATACACTTCAAAACTTTGGATCTTTAAGGACGTTGGCCTTTTTAACAGGATGAAACTTTAACATTAGCCCCAAGTGAAGGAGAGTATGTTTTATATATAGCACAGTGCCTAACATACACACAATTGTCCTTTTGTCGGAACGTGTATTAAATCTGAAGATATATTACATGCATAACATTCAAAATAATTATTGGCTACAGTACTGCTTAGCACTTGTACACATATGACACACACTTACTATAAATGTCATGTGTGAGCTTTAGATTCAAAACATGCGGTGGTCCCTTGGTTAAGACAATAGAAAGAGCTGTAGATTATACAACACTTAGAAAAGGAAACGCCCATTCTCTTAGTGCGTTTAGCACACAACAGCCACTCATTGAAATTTCACAATTGTAGGTTCGTGAGAATGTGGAGGTCAGGAACACATCAAAACACACTGAAACTTACTGTAATACTAATAAACTTTAATATTCAGACTGAAAATATTTTGTCAGCTAATTTCACAGCTACAAGTTAGTATAAATATAACCTTTGGCAAATGACACTGAACTCTGTGATTATCACAATTAAGCTAAATAACTGTGGACCAAAACTTTATGCAAAAATTTAAATATAGGTTTTGAGACCAGATATTTAAGTCGAAACAGGTATTGAATATTTATAATTTGCGAAAAATTCCATTCAGCTGATCGGTAAATCATTATTAGCAACACTTTACCTTCGATGGCTTATGGTATCTCATTGACATTGATGAACTAAGCATGCTGAAAGTGTTTTGAGTCGTCTAATGCTGGAATCACAATAACCCGACGAACCCGACACGACAGCAATAACACGACAAAATTAAAACTGCGACAGACGAATATCAAGGTCCCAGTGACGTCAGCCTGACGAAAGTAGAATCTATTTGAATTCCGTGTGCACGACCCATGCTATGAAAAAAAAATTAACTGAAGGAAATTAAATTTTGCTCAAATATCTCTTCTGTGGTAAATTATAGGTGAACAGAAAATAAATGAATTGTTATTTACAAAGTAGGCCTACAGAAATATTGAACGCTCTACGATATTCGCTTGAAAGATGCAAAAATTAAGCCGACTGTTGTCGTGCATCTCTGTGAGGCCGATTAATTTTTCATTTTGTGTTATATATTAAGCATTAGACCCTAATGTTTTGTATAACTGTAATTTATCCATATGATTTTAGATTTATTAAAGTTTCAAAAAATTTAATCTCGCTTTATATTAAATTTTAGACTTTTGTGCATTTATTTTAGGAAGCAGAAAAATAAAATAGACTAAAGAAAACTTTGTCATTTGAATACTGCCGACGGCTACATGTCGACGACGGCTATACTCTATCCATTCTAAGGTTGCAGCTAATTCATCAAAGTGAATGTCAGTAACATTTTTCCAAAGTGCAAATTTCATTTGAAATTTTGAAAAATACAAGGTAACTATGCTACGGCACAATCACAATGTGAGTAATCAAGATACAATCCAATTGCTTTGATTTATTTCGTTAGCAATTTTTAATTCTGCTGCAACCTTAGAGTGGACAGACTATAGAAATTGTCGGGGAATTGTAAACACTTGTCGAAATACTGGAGATGTTAGCCGCGCTACTACTGTCATGATAGCGCGGTCGTGTTGGTTTCGTCGGGTTATTGTGATCCCAGCATTAGATTAAATCCAAGCAGCACTTTATCTGAAGGTCTACCTGCAGTAGGTTCGCAGACTTGATAATATCCGGTAAAAATAAATCTTTAATGCAACTGCCATATAAGCTGTAAATTATATAGGTTGATTTAATACTAAGTTATATCGTTAAATCAAGTTTTATCAAACCTTTCATGTTCAACACATAAACTAAATAATTAAAAACCTTAACGCTAAAAAATCTACACAATATTCTAATTTAAATACAAAACTAAATATTTAGTTGAGAATACAAATATGAACTACAGCTACCGTTGATAGTAGGTTGAGTATAATTAATTGATAAACGACACATTTATAACATTTGTCAGGATAATATTTACGCGGAGGCAGCTAGGGACATCAACATGTCTTTTGTATCTTGGACATACATGTAGCCTGTGCTTCTATGATGTGGTGTGGCTCCCTTACACTCCGACCACGAGCTCGACGAGAATCTACTATTTCTAGAAGGAGACATTCCATATAAAACATCGTCAATTTCGGAAGCTTTACTTCCCGCCACATATCTTTCTTTCTCTTCACTTCGTCGATCAACAAACCTGGGGACATACTGCATCTTTGTATAATCATTAGTGCTCACCAATATAGTTTCACGAGAAACTGTGTAGGTCGTATAATTAAAACGGAACCACTATTACAAGAAAAGGAATACAGCACATGACTTATTTTTAAACGTCACCACATTTACCCTCTCTAAAAAAAAAAAAAAAAAGCAATGAAAAGGAATTGGTATACATCAATTTCTGAAGAAAAAAAGTACACAAATGCTGTTCGGCACAATATCAATAGAATTTAATGTGAGCATATCGTTTTAGAAATAAAATGTCAATTGCTATACAGTATTAAAAAAAAAAAATTAACTTGGCTCCGTTTCCAAGCAGATTAACAAATTTCATGTAGAATTAACGTTTTATTTATATACCCATACGATGAGAACAACATAAAGATATAATTTCTTATTGGTGCCGCGGCGGAGGAGCGGCTACAGCGCTCGCCTCCCACCAATGTCATACGAGTTTCATTCCTGGCAGAGGTCACCTTGAATTTTGGCATGTAGGAATCTTGCCGAATAACTTCGCTGGTCGGAGGATTTTTTCCGGGTCTTTCAGTTTCCCCCGCTCTCGCATTCTTGCGCTGTTCCATGTCCACAATTAATCTGCCACCGTCTGTGAAGGCCTCTGATAAAAGCACTACTAATCTCTCGACACTCATTTACTATACGTATGTAAGCTTTCAAAAGCATTGTTACTTTAACCTAGTTGTGTATCTAATTGAACTCATAGCTGTATGTAGCCATACTTCAAGAAACGATCTGAACAAATACAAATTAATACGTCTTCTTAAATTATAAAAATTATCCAATCTTTTATAGGGTCTAAGTTTTTTATAGGATGTTAATACACAGGTTCACCGAAAATGAAGTTGGTCGAAAACTATAACAGGCGTTCCTTACTAACTGGGAAATATAGCAAAGTTGCCACAACTTAGTATGAACAACTCATTTCGCGTTAAACCATTATATTTCCATTGAAAAACTGTATTTAATTACAACACACTGCACTACACTACATGGCATATGACGAATGACAAGACTCTGAACTATAGCTTAAGGACAAATGACACTTCTCCCTCCATCACAAATCACTTTCGTGCATCCTCAGAGGGTTATCTTGCTGCTTATCTCTTAGCTCGCCTTGATAGAGTGGGCGCCTCGCCTCCTTGTGCCCGAAGAATGGCCATCTTCCAAGAGATGTGTATGTTCGCTCTCGAGTACACTTTGCCTCTACAACAAATACTTTTTTTTACCAATATTCGCTTTTTGGAGGTTCCTGTTTAAGATAGATATATGCCACCACGGACGTTTTGTGCAGAAAAATTCCAGGGGCGTCGCGTGGAGTGTTCCAAGGTGTGCGGTGCCCAGAAATGACTATACACAACACTGAGTTGTCTGAGGAACCATTTGACTTAGTTGTATGGTCAGGAACACTCCACAGTCAGTAGCGTACAAGAGGAAATTATACACCATGGTCTCTGCAACAACACAACTGCTCAAAGCGTATAGTCGCTGCTAATACCGCACGCACTGAAGCACAGCCACGCCACGCCATTGAAAAATTCATACTTCCTGCCTGCTAAAGCCTTTTGTACCAAAAAAGTATAGCCTGATTTCTGCAACAGTTTGAAAGTTTAACAACATGATAAAAAAGTAAAAAGCAAAATAATATATTTTGTTCTGGACAGTGATTCACTATAACATTTCTCACAAATTGGTTTTAGTTAGAAGTATTTATCTTCAAAACTGGCTTCTCCAAGTGCAGTTTCACTACCATTTGTTTCTATATACCAAATTTTCACTGATGTCAAACCAGACAACACTCTTAGTATGCAATAATACAATGCATAGTTATGGCTTTCATTACACACGATCGTAGTGTACACCATATCAGAGAATGAGTTCAACTGTTACTGGAATGGTTACGAATATTTCAATTGTAGCACGGCTTAAACACTTTCACCCCACGTCACTGGTCTGCACACACCTAAACTAGTAGCTATAAAACTTTTAAAAAACTCAATTTCGTTTAAATACATACTACGTCATACCCGCAGAATACAATCTGCACCGGTTATCACGACACCATAACTATGGACCAGACTCACTGCACCGTAAATCTTGCACATGCGTGTTCCCGAACGATGATCTGCCACTCGCGCTGCCTTGAAGGTTCCAAGGAGGAACGGTGTTGACACTTTACTTCATCCAATACCTCAACAACTGTGACACTACTTCATCCAGTACCTCAAGACGAGTGCGACACTTAACTGCATCCAGTATCTCAAGACAAGTGTGACTCCTTACTTCAGCCAGTATCTCAAGACAAGTGTGACACTTTTTCTGCATCCCGTATCTCAAGACAAGTGTGACAATTTACTGCATCCAGTATCTCAAAAACTGTGATACTTTACTTCATCCAGTATCTCGAGGCATGTGTGATGCTTTACTGCATCCAGTACCTCAAGACAAGTGTGATGCTTTACTGCATTCAGTACATCCAGACAAGTGTGGCACTTTACTGCATCCAGTATATCAAGACAAGTGTGACACTGTACTTCATTCAGTACCTCAAGACAACTGTGTCACTTTACTACATACAGTACATAAAGACAAATGTGACATTTTACTTTACCCAGTACCTCAAGGCAACTGTGGCACTTACTTATTCCAGTACCTCATGACAAGTGTGACACTTTACTTCATCCAGTACCTCAAGGCAAGTGTGACACTTTACTGCATCCAGTACCTCAAGACAACTGTGACTCTTTTCTTCATTCAGTACCTCAAGAGAAAAGTGACACTTACTTCATCCAGTACCTCAAGACAACTGTGACACTTTACTTCATCCAGTACCTCAAGGCAAGTGTGACTTTACTTCATCCAGTACCTCAAGACAACTGTGTCACTTTACTTCAGCCAGTACCTCAAGGCAAGTGTGACTTTACTTCATACAGTACCTCAAGACAACTGTGTCACTTTACTTCATCCAGTACCTCAAGGCAAGCGTGACTTTACTTCATCCAGTTCCCTTTAAGATAACTGTGTCACTTTACTGCATCCAGTACCTCAAGACAACTGTGACTCTTTACTTCATTCAGTACCTCAAGACAACAGTGACACTTACTTCATCCAGTACCTCAAAATAACTGTGACACTTACTTCCTCCAGTACCTCTAGACAAGTGTGATGGTTAACAAATCTAGTTATTGATCATGAAGCAGAGAATCAGACGTGCGCTAACATTACTGAAGTCAAAAGGTGAAAAAATAATTTCGCCACAAAATCATTGCCTAGAGTCGTACGATGGTTTGGATAAGAAGTTTTCAATTTCGTTTCGAAATTTTTTATAGCTATTTTACAGTCTCAACAGGAAAATGTTTTTAAATTTGATTCCGCTTATCTTAATCTGCAATCGCCAGATCATAATAATATCCAGTTCGTTAATTACCACATGCAAGAACTACAAACCTTTTTATACTTTCGTTTTTGTAGTTGCCGTAAAACATATGTTCTAGGCACCTTAAACAAAAGTGCAACTTGTGCAAAATGTGTGGATAAATTAAATGTGCGCTGTAGCAAATTTAAAAAAATAAAATACGTAACACGTGCCAATCACCTTAACGTGGCCACAACCAGGGTGGACGTTAGGGTGAGTTGAAAAAAAAAAACTTTTTTTTCGAAGTGCTATAATGCGGAAAAGTTGCCTCCTATAATAATAAGAAAAACTGCGCAAAGAAATAAAAAAAATCCGTTGATATCTTCCGATCGCGCTTCGATGCCAAAGTTCATAAAAAATAACCAAATTTATTTATTTTTTGTTTATTTTTCAAATATGAGATAAACTTTTTTTAACTAACTGCTTTAGTAAGCAGGCTAAAGTTTCCTCATAGGAAAAGAAGGAAATCTGTGTAAAGAATAAAAAAAGTCGGTTGATGTCTTCCGATCGCGTATCGATGTCAAAGTTCATAAAAGAGGACCACAATTAATAGTTTTTATTTATTTTTCAAATATAAAGTAAACCTTTATTCCGAACTGCTATAGCGTGGAAAAGTTTCCTCTCATAATAATAATAATAATAATAATAATAATAATAATAAGAATAAGAATAATCGCGTAATGAAAAAAAATCGGTTGATATCTTCCGGTCGCGCATAGATGCCAAATTTTATAAAAATAAACAAAATCCAAAATATGTTATGCATTTTTTTAATTTCTGTGACTAACACGGTATAGTTTACGGTCTTTATTTTATGACTGAATCAAGTAAATTCATTAAAAATATTATTAACATCCAATATTTATCGGGTGTCCAACATTTGAAAAATGGGAATTTACCAAATTTTTCAAGTTTCATTATGCAACTCTTTGCCCGTTCTGTCTGAACTAAACGACCCAGAAGGAGGTGGCTGTACATCAAGTTCCACCCACACCCTACCCAGCAAACCATCCAGAATGTGGGAGTATTCACATTTTATTTAAACATTTTACAACTATTTACAAACATTTGCTAGGATTGATTCAATGATTCGAGGTTACTTTTAGTTTCTTTTAATCAGTAATATGTACACATTTAAAGTCTGACTATTGTGAGAAATCGGGCATAACTGATCGTGAAAACAATGTAGATCTGATGTAGCCATCTCTTGTTGCATAACCACATACTTTAGTTGAGGCCTCAGTCACAAGTTTGACACATCTCGAATGCTTGCGTTTGACAGGGAAACTTTTTGATCTATCTGATGGGTTTAGTGTCAGAACTAATTATTGGTTTAATACCATCATCACACACTTCTCGTAGTATCGGGGGAGGGTATAACACAAAAGTACTCCAGTTAATTATGTCAATATAACCGGTGGCTTCAATGTTTATCTTAGGTGGTACAAAGTTTCTAATAGTTTTTCCTTTATAGGTGACTTGTCTTGCTTTAAAATTTTTCCTATAGCCAAGTCCGCGATTTTTTTTTGGCATCAACAATCATAGTTAACAGTATATTTTAAGTGTGTGCAAAGAATACATTGCGTTCAGTTACCGGATCAACAACTTGAAGTAGGTCTTTATATAAATACCGCGATGTTTGAATGGTTATAAAAACATGTTTAGGGCCATCAGTAAAATGATCATTCATTTTTATGTTGAACCAGCACACAGGTATGAATTTCAAGATGAATGTAACTATTTACTTCAAGTTCTCATAAGGATTGGGTGAACTTACGTTCAGTCTAAGCACTGTGTTGGCAGAAGTTAGCCATCTGGAATGTGATAGAGGACCAGGATCTCGAATTGATAAATCTTCTAGACAATGTCCTAACTTAATTGCGTTGGATATGTCTAACAAATACAGCGGGTCTTTGCTCAATATCGTTCTGTCCACTTCTGGAACTAAACAATTCACAGATTCATAGTCGACAACGGGAAGTTTTTCACAGCCGGTAAGCTGCTGTCCTGTAAGTCCAGAAATAGATTTTGGTCCTGTGGTTGTACCATATATATGCTGGAATATATGCCTAAAAGGAAGTTCGTTGAAGTGCAGTAGACAAACAGTTCACTGTAGAGGTATTCTCACACGCAGTTGTAGCTGACGAATGACGCCATTCTTCTAGCCAGTATTAGTAACAGTGCCATCACATTCACGCCCGATTACTTCGAGCTTTTCAAGCGATATTTCAAGTTCAGACAGACGCGAAATGATACTTCGAGCAATGTCGGTTGAAAAACTCAAGACAGGAGAAACATGTTCAATGTAAGTCGACCCAGGTTTCCGAATAAGAGAATAATGCTCTTCTTTTCTGTTCCTGCGGAAATGCTCTGCTTGGCGTTCAATTTTTCGGTAAAAGAGTATTGTCCTTTCTGCCATCAAATTTCTTCATTTGATTTACTCTACAAAATCTATCCTTACACGACTTTTATCTCTTCTAATTTTATTTTTGTCAACGCCATGAGAAAAATCTGTGTCGGTTACAATCCCGATGTCTTGAAGAACACTTGAAGCTATGGCAGCTGTTGAGCGATCGGACACTCCAGATCTATCACTGCTTAACGCTGTTGCGCTCATTTTAACTCTCATCTGGCAATGAGGCTTTGCTGATGAAGTACTTTGAATTCATAATCCTCGGGATCTGAATCACCAGACGAACAGTGCTCTATATCTTCTGTATTTCCTTCTGCTTCGGTGTTAGAAAATTTGGTTTGACCCTGTTATCTTGTTCGCTTAAGCTCACGGACCTTCCTCTTAATACTTTAAACTTTTTGTTACTTTCGTGTCCAGAGGTCCAATTTTTCCCAAATATATTTCCTTTGAAGAAAAATAATTCTCAACTCAAGAACAGTAATTTTTTAGCTTTTTCGCATGTGCAGTTGATTGAAATATAACATGCACATATGTTCGGTGATTTTTTGCAGGCAGTCTACTACAATAGCACATTTACAAGCAGCAATGTCAGAAAGTGAAGAAGCTCTAAGTTTAAAATCATCTATTTTCTGTTGAAATTAAATTTTATTTTTGACGCTATTATAAGATTTCCTGATTTTATAATAGGAATCATGATAAGCATTAGTCAGATGAATTATTCTGTAGTCCGACACAGTTGGGATATATGCTTTGTCAAAAAAATTTAAATTTTTTGCTACTGTTGTTAGCTACTTCAAAAAACTAACTCTCTAGTTATTTGCCTTAACAGATAACTTGTATCTCTCTTCAAAACAACATCGAAGAACACATTCAATCGTTGGTAGTTTGCTCTGAAGAAGATCTCTTGGGTGACCAAATATGGGGCATTCAATTGTCTGTTTAGTGATTATATTCTTCGACACATCCATCATCACACGAGATACCAAGCAAGTTTTGTATTTGATTTTGTACGTAATTGTAGTAAGCCAAAATTTTTATAAAAATTGCCCTTCCTTCGCTCTTTCCTCCCTCCATTTCCTGTCGCGACTCGACAGTCTGCCGCTGGTTTTGGTGCTGAATTGTTTACGGTAAGTCCGTGCTCTTACTATTGGTGTGGGTGTGTTTGTGGTTGTACTTCACTCTTCATCAGCACAGTTTACTGTAATGTTTATTGATGACTAGAGCCACGAGTATTTCGCGTATTCATCTGGCAACAGCCTATACTTCTCAGTTCTATACGTGTACCGGCTGAAGATGAATATCAATTGACTTCTTACAGTACAAAAGTGTAGTACGTGATATCCCACGATATGTTTCCTTATTTATAACTGGCTTGCAGTCATCAAATGTGTGTTTAAACCACTCTCGTGTAATCACAGAAAGAGGAGTGAAGTATAGGTTATTGACGTTCAACCTGACCTACATAACCAATAAAGCTACAATTTTGGTTGACCAATGAAATGAAGCGTAGAAACTTAACAGTTTGTTACCTCATCTTTATACATGCTCATTGTGACCTCCACGAACAACTTGAGCGACATTTACGCGATACTTAAACGCCATTGCACACTCTTGTCAGCTTGAAGGAAAGTAAAGTGATAGATACACTCCTCGCCAGCTGAGTGGCTTGCGCGGAAGAGCGATAAAGCAGTCGGTTGGGCGTCAGTATCGCACTTATCAAACCTTCGGCCCTGAGCCTTCAAACTTAGGCGGGGGAAAAGGTGTAATTTTAAGCAGCCGGTCGGCTTAAAACAATACTTTCCACTCAGGTTTTTTTAAAAAGAAAGGTTGGATAATGCACGTAGCCCTCAATGATAGAATCTACATGGTGAAACGTTTCCCAGCCTTGAATGTTAGTGTTTTACCCTCCAGGAGGTGTGGAGGTGTTTTAGCAATGAGATAAGGTTAAAAACATGCTGCGAGTCGGGAACGTGGTCTAGATTGTGAAGGCAAGCAGTGTACTAGTTGGTGCTCATCCTTAGTGAGTAAAACGCGTAAATATACTAACGCGTGTTTCTTCATATTGACTTCCAAAAGTGTATCTAATATTACTCAGTTACCAGCATTTAACAAATGGTGTGCTTGTCGACTACGAATGTTCGTAGATCTATTCTCAGGGATTGCCTTTGTCTTTCGGGACGAGACACTCTTTATAACTTTCCCCTTGAACTGTGCGGTATACCACTCGGATTTTGAAGCAGACTTATAAACAAACGCATCATGTGATGTATTTTCCTGAGAGGACAGCGAACGTACAAGACAAACTTTGGCGAAAGTAACACGTTTTGCCTACAAAACAGGTATTGTATTATTGTCACAACTGTAGAAGTGTGCAAACGGTACATTATAGGCGCCAGCAACACGAGGTCTTTTTTTGTTCTCAGCTGTAACTGATTAAATACAAAACATGAAATGTTCACACAGCCTGGCGGAAAAGTAATATTATGTAATTAAGGGTTGCAACCCCTATTTTTTACGAAAGGGTAATTTATTCACAGGTTAAAGACATCAGTAAAACTTAATAACATCGCTCAAATACTAGTTATTTAACCCCAAGCCTTTTACGGCAATTTGCTAAATTACTATATTTGAACTTGATTTTCTAAGGCTCATAATTCCTATAAAAATCACATGGGTAGAAAGTGTGCAGTTGTTATATATACTTACGTTTCATCAGCAATCACCTCCCTTAGTTTGGAAACTGTATGCGACTGTCTGGCTGGGTGGTGTAGTACGATACTGTGGTGGCGGAGCTAGGACACCCCCTTCCCACCCACTCCTCGGCGCCGTGGCTGTCGGGCAGGGCGGCGAAATACAATACAGTGGCGGCAGCGCTAAAAGACCTCCTCGGGTGCTGCATGGATTGTACTGTATTACTCCACGATAACCACCTGCACGCCGCTGTAATCGGAGAGCAGTGTAAGCCGATATAGCAGCGGCAATAACAAAGAGGTTCGGCATACATTGTGTCGCCCATGTGCGGTGGCGACCACCTGCACCGAATATCGGGTAACCGAGGGAGATATCGTGATCTGGAGTGTTCCTGTTCCTTCTTTATCTCTCGGGGTGGTGCTTGACTTTGAAGCGACATCTTTCCAGGAGGTTGGAGACTTGCCGAGATAATTCGAGATGTTGGAGTGGGTATATAAGGGGGAGCTGCAGCAGAGGCGATGGAGAGTTTTGGCTGGCCGGTGCCTGGTGCAATTAAAAGTGATAGTGACGAGAAGTATTGGGTTTGCGACGAGTGTTCGAAGGTGTCCAGCGAGTGGGACCGCAGCAAGTAGTATGAAGGTGTTTCTAGGCCACAAAAGATTCATCGGTATTCTTTCGTTGGGTCCACCATTGTGAGTGACTAGTAAGTCTCTCCTTTAACAGAGAACTAATGTAGATGTATCTTATAACCTATATGTATATAGTAGTTATTTGTTTTGTTAGACATCTATTGTGATAATTCATTATAGACATAGGGTTTTTTGTATAGATAGTTGTTAAATAAATTAGGTTCGCTTTATTTATTTTTCCTTTTATCAAAGACCTCCATCTCCAAACGTACCTAGCCCCAACTTGTAACTATATATACAGGATGTTTTTTAAGAACAACACCACCGACAAACTCCGGCAGGTGATTCCTTATGGGAAAATAAGCATAGACGCCTGAAGTTAATATTAAAGGAGCACTGAAGCTCTGAATATCATAATTTAAAATCTTATTCCTCCAAAATATCAGAAGCTAAATGACACAAAAGAACAATATTTTCAGAATTGTTTAATGCTAATGGGATCTTAAATCCAACAGCAAATGTTGCTTGACACCTTCCACCCTTACAAAAATAGCAGGGGTGGCTACCCTCTAATTGCAGACAACTATTTTACTGTCAGAATTTTGGAACATTTGTTGCAACTGCCTAGGACATGTCGTTTATGCTCAAAACAGACTTGAAGATTCGCGCAGACTCAGTGGCTAGAGCATAGACAATGCTGCGAACATGCAAGTGATGTAATCGCAGAGGCGTTGGTGGACATTCGCTGTTAACTGTTTACATTATTGGTTATTGCACATGTTTATGGCACAGAAACGGGGAAGGAGGTAAGTCGAATATAACATGTCCGTCCAACACGTCATCGCCTCTAGGAGCGAAGGACTAAACTAGCATGCAGTGTTTCCGTAATATGTGTTTTTCAAAGGGACTTCAAGCGATGACCCTGTGATTTTATTTGTGGAAAGTATGTGGTAAAGTCCAATGCAGGTTTCTATGGCCTTGTTTTATGATTACGGTTAATACTTTCTCAGCTACAGTAACATAAAAAAGTCATTTTTAGCACTTTTAAGCAGATCGGTAATAATTTTTTTAATTAGCGGTTGGTGTTTTTAAAATCATAGGGACACAGTTTGAAGTGTGTCTTCTTTTCGTAGATAAACACATTGGAAACATTTTTAATAGTTGTATAGGAAAAAGTACTGTCCGTGCCACGCTACAGCAGGTCCACTAACTTTTAAGGGCATGTTTCACCTGTTTTCAATGTCTTTATTTTTATATTTGTACCAGATATTTTTTTCTTATTTTAGACATAAATTGTGATTAAACCTTCCTCTTAAGAAATTTTCGTATCTCTTATAATTTTTGCATAATGAGTCGTAAACGTCAAAATTTGCACTTCACAGTTTTATGCACGCCACTAAGACCAGCTGTTATACCAAACCGAAAAAAATCACAATGTATAACAATGTTGTAGACTATGATTTGACATACATAAATCAAAAAATTTATTATTTTTGTATTTAATAAAAATTGCCAAATTTTAAAATGAAAAATTAAACATTTCAACAATTTTTTTAAAAATACAAAACTATATATTTTTGTTTTTATATGTGTCAAATTATAGCCTACATCATTGTTATACACTGTGAATTTTTTCCGTTTGGTGTGTCATTTGATTTTTGTGGCGTGTATAAAACCGTAAAGTGCAAATTTTGACGTTTACGACTCACTACGCAAACCTATAAGAGATACAACAATTTCCTAAGAGGAAGATTCAGTCACAATTTATGTCTAAAACAAGAAAAAAATATCTGGTACAAATATAACAATAATAAAAGACGTTGAAAACTGAGGTGAACCACCCCCTTACTTAAAATGCGCTGCAGCGTGTTCGAAAAACGATTTTTTAAAGAAACTATTCCACATATGCCCATTACGTCAACGCACGAAAGTAAAATACCCTCCAAATGATGACTGAAAAGTCGTTCCAAAGCATCACGTCGATAACAAAAATCATTTCGGAGCTCCTCATAATGGCTAAAAACAGCCTTTTCAACCTGTTATATCTGAAAAACTATTGATGAGATTCGTGTGAAACTATTATAGGAGCATGCAATGGACTTAGCTTAAAACTTTTCACCAATAAAAATATGGTGTCATCATTGAAAGTGTCAGTCAGGCAAGTGATCTACGATACCCCTGCACGCCGTTCCACTGTCTTGCTGTAGAGGCGATACCGCACCAGATGAGCCTGTCAACATCGCCCTTCGCGCCGTGCCTCACTCACACAAACACACGGCCAGTAGGGGAGCGTATTAAGGGAGATTGAGTACCTGCCATCTTCAAAATCTTCAATTTTCGCTGTAAGTTCCATAAAACGAGATAGGCACTGATATTACCTTCTTAAACGTTACCAACTTGTCACAACTTCACTAACTTCATTAGTTTTTTTTACTAGTAACCTTATCCAGAGGAAGAAAATACTTTTTTTTCTACGGATGGTCACAGTTATAGTATACGCCATAGTAGTCGAGCAATGCTAAATGTATACAATGTAAGAAACTATTCCCTTTATCTGTCGAAGCATTGAACATCACAGAGAAATCGTTGGCAAAATTAAATGCAGAAATTCCTGTCATTTAAAAATGGTGGGTACTGATCTCCCCTTAAAGGGCAGTAAAACACTCTCACCTCACCTTAAACATTAACGTTGAACTCTATACAATGTGCTATGTTTATAAGTTGTGAAAATGTAAAAATTGGCTGAGTGACAAAAAGTTACCAGCAGGACTTTATAAAAGTGCTAAATTTATCGTATATGGTACATACCAGCCTTCCACGCAGTCGGCAAGTCCAGTCGTCGCGAATGTATCGGGTGGCATTGAAAGTGTTCGGCAAATATGCTGTGCTTTTCTTTGCAGGGATGGAGCGCCAAGGAACAGAGACGTCGATTGTGGAATGCACGAAGAAATGTCCGCTTCTCCACGGAGAACTTCCTGAGTGAGTAACTGAATGACATTTACATTATTATGACGTAGGCCCTGTTGAGACTTATGGGCGGCACCTACCACGTGCTTCAAATGAGCTGCAATCTGTTCGTAATTTTTTTTTTTTTTTTAACGAAACTATTCAACGTGTGTTCATCGTACCAGTGTACGAAGAAAAAACACACTTCTTACAAGGACGGAATGTCTATATTAAGACACCATGCTTATAAAAAACACAGTTTCTAAGCCTTCCAGCAAAGCTCCGAAGAACGGCATTTTCAAGTTGTTATATTTCAAAATGTACTAACAGGATACACGTGAAAATCAAATACTACCGTGCAGTGAACTATGCTATTCTCCGTTCACTCTAAGTTGAGTTCTGAAGTAAACAAATAACGTAATATCATTGCACTTCGCTAGCTTCTAATTGTCTCAATTTGTGCATCGCGCCGACGTACTATTTCCAACCGACAAAAGTGTGTACAGTCGGCATCATAGGAAACAACAACCCCGTATATATTAAAACAATATTGCGTGAAAATTTCGTACGTGTTATCGACATAGGGAAACAAAAAATTCATAAAAACTTGATAAAAATATTGATATCGTGTGCAATTACAGTATACTTCAAAATTTAATTGCAATTGTCAAGTCATGACTAACGATTGTATTCAAATATTCCGGTATTAACGTAACAAAAATTTGGTACTACATGCAAAAAAAAAAGTTGTCAACAAAATGAGTGATTAAACTTAATGTAAAGTCCTCCTGGATAATTTTGTACTTCGTTTTGGAAACATTACATTTTATAAATCACCAAACACACTGTCGATAATTCACGACACATATTCGTTACTTTTTAATTATAAAGATTATTATGCGAGGTTTTTATTCTTGCCATATAAACACCACCGCAGTTTGTTTAGTAATGAAGACATATGTCCACGTTTCGAAAACCATGCAAGACATTTTCACTGTTCACGTCCAGCATCACTCATAACCTAATCTGCAAGCGACGTAAATATAAACCGACGCGAGGACGGAACAAAATAGAACAAGGAACTTTGGTTCGGACCACGCGGCCGTGGATCGGACGAACTGGAACGGAAAATGGACAGACGAAGGAAAAAAAAAACATTCGCAGTAACCACAACATTAACGCGTTAACGTCCAAAAATACTTCGAAAAAATAAAACATTATATCTGATTGGGATATTTCTGACTTATTGTTACTGTGGTAATTATTACTGAACTAAACTTTTGGTATTTTCAGAGTATCGTACGTCTCTAAATACTGGCAAGTGTACCAAGAAACTCGTACGTTTAGCAGTGCGTCAGTCGTTAAATAACTCGTGAACCAACTGTACGGACGTGTCGTCTGCTAACCATAATTATAGTAATAAACATATAGCGTCGTAGATTGTGTTTGCAACGCCTGTATATTTTAGATATTTGTTAATGCAAGATCACAGTGCACGGCGATCGGCAGCCAATGAACATGTTTGTTTATAATTTGCTTTGTTTATCCTAAAACTCAACTAAGAGTGAACGGAGTATACATACTTTCAACCGATCATTGCAAGAAAATTATAGGTTAACTTTCAAGAATTCTCTCGCCATGATTTTGCATGACAAATTAAAGAAAAATTCCATATTATTTATGACAACCTGTTAACCATGAACGTATCCTATGCTTTGTCGCATTTTTGCCTCTTTTATCGATAAAAGAGTCAAAAATGCGAAATTTCGGAATTTTTTCAAAATACAAAATTTGTAGATCATACATAGTACGTTACCAGTAGCCGTAATATTAATATGTGTGTATTCTGAAACACATACTTTCTGTATAGGACATTAAAAGGTACCATGGCTGATTCCCCCTTAAAAAAAATATTGCTGATTTTTATAGGTGTATTGCACTTGTATGTGGGAATTATTGGCGTAATTTTTATCCTTCAGTTCAAGTTAAAAATAATATCATTCCATGATAATGAACAATAAAATTTTCTACTTTTTGTGTAGCCTATTTATAAGAAAACTTAAGGAAGTAAAACCCGTCTGACTGACTGCTGTATTTCTACAGCCTCCAGTCGACGCGTTATCACCATGCCGAATTCCGACAGCTGTGCTGCCGACCGCTACTGCAACCAGGGTTTATTTATTTATTTACTATGCGTTCTGTGGAGCTCTTTACAGTGGCTATTGCCATATAGCTATAGAACATGTCAAATTCTTATCAATATACACTATATATACACAATCTAGTAACTGGAAGGAGAAATCAATTCTAGAATTGTATACATACATACATACATACACACACTTCTGTAATCCCACTCAATTCTCAGCGCTCACTCCTCCCTGCACAATTGTAATAGGGATAGAGAAGTCAGTTCGCATTACCCATAGATTATGCGCCACCATCCTGTGTGCAACAGACTGTGTGTGGCTGGGCTGACCATATCACGAATCCAGAGATGCATGTAGCACGACGGAAGCAGTTGAATGCGACCGACAGAAGGAGATACGAGCCTATCGGTAGTGAAAACCATCTCACCATGCAACGGAACATCCTGTGAGTTGAATCACAAAGGAACCACCTTGCTGAAGGTGGGGCCTATCCAACCTATTAGTAACAGCTTCGAGAACGGGTCGTGTTGCGGGATACCACCAGGCAGAGCATGCCAAACAGGAGTATGACCACTTACATTCACTGTGGCTTCACGCCGATCCCCGAGTACCTGCGAAATACCATACATCTGAATTTTCACCCGACTTTGTTGAAACGTGTCTTCTTTTCGTAAATAAACGTATTGGAACATTTTTAATTGTTATACAAGAAAGAAATACTTTCCTTACCACGTTACGACACGGCTCACACGCCACTAACTCATAAAACCACGTCGTTACTGAGCTAAACATTCCCCCTTTAGTGTCTAGCAAAGTTATCAGACCAGATTTATGTTGATAAATTTTATGAGGCAAATTTGAATGACCGATCTAGACAATCACAAATTTACACCCAGTCAGACCTTGGAACTGAACCCAGTAACTCACGCATCAATTTTAGGTCCTTCACAATTCTTTTAAGATTATCTTCGAACTATGGGATCTTTCATGTTCTGTTGTTTTGATTTATGGATGTGTTGACTACAGTCAAACTAGGCTTGTTTTCTCTTTTTTTCTTTGTTTTTTCTTTGTCTCATTCTAAGTTTTATGGGACAATATAGTATTGCGAGGGTGTATGGCCACAATAGTACAGCACGATATTCTGTCCCATTGCAAGAAACTTTCAAAGATATTAACAATACCGGGGATGAGCCCAGTATGTATGTTTCTGTAAGAAACTGGAAAAGAAAATGAGGTAAATATTAAGAATCACTACTAATCGTGTACCGGCCAAACTACTGATTTTAGAAATATAGTTTATTAGTGAAAAATATTTCTATAGACGTCAGAAGTAGTCTTATGAAAAGAAAATTATAGTTTTCTAAATTATAAATTTTCCGTTTTACGTTGGTTAGGTTTGTTCAAGTTGGTTTAGCTTAGGTTTCGTTAATTTACCGTTAAGTTTTCTATTTTTCGTTAGGTTATGTAAGGTTAGTTACCTAACCTTACTTAAGGTAACCTAACATTACCGAACCAAACGAAAAAAGGAAAACAAAGAGTAAAATAATTTAACCTAATCAAAACTACCGCAAACTATCTTAAACTAACCTAAACTAACTTAAACTAACCTAGCCTAACTTAACATAACCTATCAAAAAACGGAAAATTTCGAAGTTAGAAATGTACAAGTTTCTTTGCGTACGACTACTTCCTTGTCACCAAATGTTCAGCCAACCTGACTTTGCTCTGTAAATACCGAAGCAATGGTGATATTCCTCAAGGACTCGCCATGAACTGCTCAGTCAACAGCAAACAGGCTCGAAAACTTGCCAAATTTTTTTCAACTGTCACTTTTATTTCACCTGAAGACGGGAGCAGATGTTAGCTCCCGAAACGTCGAGAATAGATCTTCTTAGGAAATGTACCGTGTTTTTCTGTCTCATCGTTATGTCGTCTATCTATTGTCTGTGACTTCATCGTTGTTATCCTGTCTTGTGTCCAACATTGTCTTCGTCTTAATATTGTTTGTGTTGTCTTAACTGTGGTGGCCTGAGTTTTACATATTATTTTGTATTGTCTTTCAAATTATCTGTGCGATTATTTTATGACCACACAGGATCTTTCATGTTCTTCTGAGGTTTTGGTTTATGAATGTATTGCTTCTTCCTCTTTTTTTTTTTTTTTTTTTTTTTTTTTTTTTTTTTTTTTTTTTTTTTTTTTTTTTT
>PNEQ01002399.1:40629-62943 GCA_003012365.1 Medauroidea extradentata
GACTAGGTTTATTTGCTTGGACATACTCCATTGCGAAATAAATTACTGTTTCTTTTGACAATCATTTATTTCGCAATGGAGTATGTCCAAGCAAATAAATCTAGTCGCAACTATCTTTACCGCAAAGATTTAAGAAAAATAACCCTTACAACATTACAAAGTTTGTTACCATTACTGTAACATTTAAACAAAAATTTTCTTTGAGACAACGTAACTTTGAAGTGGCTTATTCAAATAAATAAACCTTTTGCTGGCACAAAGAAATTGTTTTTGCTGTGCCGAAAACATTGTTTCGAATTTCAATTTTTCAAAAGCTTTTTGATACCTTAATATCCCATTTAGAGGAAGGGTTTCCTGTGTGCTTCCTTCTCAATTTTAATAAGGAATCTCCCGCCGGAGTATATGAGAGTTGTTTCGACACATTCTGAATAATCACGTATTCCTCCTCGCACTAACCCGGACAACAGCTTGCGTGGACTGGCCTAATATTTTCCGGTAGACGGCGGCAGTCAGTTTACGCAAGTGGATAATGGCACTTGGCACAGCACACAGTCTTTACGAGGACGCCAAGCGTCTCAGCTGTATCCCTACATCGGTGTGTTGTTGCTGCCGCTCAGTCCTCTCGTCATGTAAGTATAGCCGTCAAGGCCTCAATTACATATCACAACAGCTGGTTCACAATATAGTGACCTCTCTTGAGGACCACCGTGTCTAGAATAATCACTTAGAAGCAATAATATATCTTATTGTGATGGACTGGAATATTTCGCGAATTCAATGACCCTCATACTAGGCTATACCAAGCGTGGTAGATCAGAGGTAAAATACTCCCCACGCATTCGAGAAGATTTGGGTTCGTTCCTCGTCTCCAACCATCCTGATTTCGGTTTTCCAGGGTTTTCCGAAACCACTCCAGGCGAATGTTGGAATGATTCCTACATCATACCCTGGCCGATCCCATCCCCTTCCCACAGCGTACCCGTACCAATGCCATATGCTGCTCGAGAGCACGTTAAACGACTAAACAAAGAAATAATATATTTTACTGAGCATGCTCAATGCCCATTCGTTCATGTTCCACTGATTCCCAGCTACTGGACAAATGGCCGGGGCTTGAGCATGCATAGGATAGTTGATTCCGACACGCAGGTCATTGAGTCCGCGAAATATTTATGTCCGCTCTTATTGTGAACTCAAACATTAACTTTTGATCGCAGTGCAATCTACATTACTTTGATTGTTAGCTAGGTTGCTTTGTTATATTGCAAAGTGGCAGGAACCGCAGGAACATAATACTTATCTGAAAGGATACAGTTGAGTAGGGTTTTACAAGGGCTCACTTTATTTCGAATGAACTATACAAACATTTGCACTAACACAGCGCAGGCGCAGTGCAAATAAAACATGTGGTACTTGCGGCAATGATTACAGTTGGAAATAATAACAACCATGACACGTGTTTTTTCTCGACTGCGAATGTGCGAACACAGGTAATGCAGCGTTTGATAGGCGCATATTTACAATGTTTTTGAATGCACTTTGTATCCATTACATGACGTCTTGCACTTAAAAGTATGCATGTTTAATTCCGTTACAACGCAACCAGTCGTAGTGAAGGTGCAAAATCTGCTCTTACACCGATAAAAAGAAGCTCACTTAATCCGTTTCCAGGCCAACTTTTCGATGATTTTACTTTTTAACCGTAAAAAGATCCCTGTCCGAAGTTACGTGTATAAAGCGACTGAGTTAGAATTAAGTGTGGTAATTTTGCGTGGCTTAACAACTTCTGAAAAAGTATGTCGAAAATATGTTTTCCAATTATTAATAAAGTGGGAGTAATGCTACCCTGAAAATCGACTGCAAAATTAAGTTTCTTTAAATATGAAAGACAGTACCTCTTGATGTAAGCAATAGAGTACAAACAACTAAGAACAAAATTTTGTGTGAGTCGTGCAGTAGCGTGGTACGGAAAGTATTTTTTTCACACATGACTACTACAAATGTATATAAAGTGTTTATCTACGAAAATAATACGCACTTCAAACTGTGTCCCTATTATTTTACAAACGCCGTTCGCCAATAAAGAACATGAATACCAACCCCTCAAAAGTGCTAAAAATGACTTTGTCACGTTGCTGTGGCAGAGAAAATATCAACCATAATCGTAAACAAAATTATAGAAACCAGTATTGAACCTTACCACATACTTGCTACAAATAAAATAAAACGTTAATCGCTTGAAGTCCTGTTGAAAAACACTTACCACAAAAACACTGCACGCTAGGTTTGTACTCTACGCGTAAAGGCGATGTGGTGTTTGACGGACGTGTTATAATAGACTTATCGCCTTCCCCGTTTCCGTGAAATAAGCTAAGGTTCACAAACACTTAAGTCAATATAAAAGTAACATTGCTTCGACAATGTTCACTTTAAAGGTTAACTGAGAACAAATTTACGACTTACTTTTTATAAGCGCAGACTTCATACACTTCGTGATTCATTACGTAAGTTACATGCATATAAAAACACATTTTCACCACAGACTAGACCCCCAGGAATTTGGCAGATTCAGAAGAGGAGAAGTTAAACTTCTAAGTCATGTATACGTGGGTAACGTTTTGGGCTGGAGCATTATTACAGCCACAAGTTTGTAGCAAACATAATTTTGCACTATTTTGCTTCAAAGCTTTATGTGTACATCGGCAGCTCTGCTAAACTGTTACTTTTTCTCAGACACGTCTCTCGTTTGCTTCACTAATCGGAATGAGATTACTGTGACATTGTGCTTCTGTGATTGGCCAGTAGAACCACATGACAAGTGACAAAACATCCAATCAGTAACCATGAAGCAGAGCTGCAGAGTTGCATATAAGAGTACTGATACCAAACCGCGCAAGAATCTTTTCACCAAAAAGCCATGGCTCTGGGCGGAGTTATTCACAGGGGAACCAACACATTAAGTGATTTGTCTTGAGATAATCATACTAAGTAGAAGAAGAAGTTAAGAAGTGTATCCTGGAAAAAAACAAGTAGTTAATCATAATATTTGAATAAAATTAAAGGCCAGAAAAAGCGGTTTTAACAAAGTTTAGATACACATAGTAACTTTGACCTTGGAGATCTCAGCTCCAGTAATTTGTGGGTCGGTTCCCTTTTGCATAACTCCATCCATTTATGAAACTTGTCCTTTAGGACTCTGAACCAATGGCGAACCTGCATAAAAACACTCACGAGCTCCCGTGCTAGATTCGCAATTGTTCAAATACTCATTCACTGGAGCAGCAGAATCTGTGCAGGTAGCTGCGGGTATCCTAGCAGGAAACTTTTCCACACTATAGCAGTTCGGAAAAAAATTTTTATTGCGAAATTTCCCGATCTGTTTAGGATACTCGACAACTCTGTATGCTCGTACACGGAGGAAGTGAAAGGGGCTGAAGAGACGCAGGGTTCCAGTGACTTTCCGTTCCTCGGAAATGCTCGAGGGCATTCGTTCATCCTCGACGATTGAGCCAGACATTTGCCCTCGTATCCCCATCCCCTGTGATAATAACTTTAGATTAGTTTTAGTTAGTTTAGATTTGTTTCAAATGTCAACAAATACTGCGTGCTGAAGCCAACGACGGCTTCATCGTCAGGAAACTAATAATAAAATTGAATGTGGCGCTGCCGTTGGGTCAATCACCGAAGTTAAACGAATGCCCCCGAGTATTTCCGAGGAGCGGGAAAGTTATCGTGGCACAGACGTTTGTACGGGACTGCTACGTGTTGCAGGAATGACTCGACGGTGGCTGCGGACTACGGCGGCGGCGACGGCCTGGGGGCGGCCTGGAAGTGTTGGAGGCGGCGGCGACACATGCTCACGCTCCTCGCCTTCTTCGGCCACATGATCAAGGTCATCCTGCGCGTCAACATGAACGTCGCCGTCGTCGCTATGACGGAGGAGCGTCCCGTCGGCGTAGAGAACGGTACCATCATCTACGTGAGTCGTACTTGCTTAGAGCATACTTCCAAAACCAGACATGTCCGTTTTATCCAGTTTTATATGAAAAATAAAATATATTAGCGGAGCCCATGTACCTATATTTATTATTTTAAAAAATTGTCATCCAGTACTGAATTAATATTATGCACATGTTGGTAAACTTGTCAGAGGTGGCATTTCGTAACTCTTGTCATCCAATGTAGATAACAGCTGCTGTGCCCTTGTTATGAATGCACTGTTACAGTGGGGTGCACATGTATGGTTTTAAAAACATAAAGTTTCGCCTGAATTTTAAAAGGGATATGTGATTTTTCTGATTAAATCTGACTACATATTGGTGTGTAACTCATCAACCTTATATAGAAAGAAAAAAAGTTTTAACTTACTTTCGGATTTTTGTGGACATGGCTGGCTCTGAAAGTTATTTTCTCATTTCGGATAGAGGGAGACAAAAGACAGCGTCATAGTGAACTGTGTATTCAACATGACACGTGGTTTACGGATGGTATACATGGGAGATTCGAAATTACGTCAACAAACAACGTGATATTTCACATTTATCACATGTTACTATATGCCCGATTAATCCGATAGAAAGTGAGTGGGTTACATTCGCATTAAGGGTGTTCAAGTGCGATAAAGTCGTAATTTTATATTTTTTGAAATAGTGTTAGTTTTGTAGACGATACTTGTGAGTGCAGTTTCATCGTACGAAACAATTTTAGCTCCCATAGTTTTCTCATAATGGTGCGTCAAAGTCAAAATTTGCATGTTCTGTTGCCATGCAAATAGTGAAAGCCAATTGACTTACGTACGTGAAATACCATGCCATGGGCTACGTAATAAAAAATTAGGAAAAATCCTGCGAACGGTTTTCATATTTAAAAAAAAAATCTGAATTTGCAGCTTTTTCTGTACTTTTGCAGTTTTTTTATTCAAAATATTACTTTGTTGGTTTTTCAGATGTTTTATTGCATAGCTCATGTAATGTAATTACACAGTGAATTATTTTGTTTAAGTAGGTCAGTTGGTTTTCACTATTTGCATGGCAGCAGAATAGGCAAATGTTGACCTTGACACCCCGTTATGAGAAAACTTTGAGAGCTAAAATTGTTTCGTAAGAGTAAAATGTACTCACAAGTATCGTCTACAAAACAAACAATATTTCATATAAATATAAAATTATATCGCACTTGAACACCCTTAAGGAGAGTGCACCAGAAATTTTACACAAAAAATTGTGTCTATATGTCAGAATAACAGAAATTTAAATAACGTCCGTAACACTAATGTTTTCCCAAAAATCGCTTGGGCCAACCTGATTTCAGATCTTCTTTGTTTTCCTAAATCATTCTAGGCGATTGCTTAGAAGTTTTCTTAACATAGGCCAAAGTCGTTTGCATTCCTTTTCCTAATTCTTTGGGCTACTGGATTTTATCTATAATGACATTAGTACCAAGCGATGTTCTCACCATGCGTAAGAACACTGATTTGTCGCGGGAAAAATTGACTGTTTGATAGGCTTCAGTATAACTAGAGCCACCAATTTTTTGTGAAAAGAATTTCGTACCTACTTGTTTCAATGCCGTATGTCCCAAGTCTACTGCTCCGCTTCACAGTCAGCGATTGGATGCTCTTAACTTTCAGCATCGTCGGGTTCTAGTAGCAAATTACAGACGTGTGGTGTCGCAGTAACTTTATTATGATTGGCACAGTCAAATAAGCGATACCCCAGTGCCAAGACTCGTTGCCAATAACAATGGAGCAGAGCTGCAGATCTGCGCGTGAGAGCATTGCAACTAGTTGGTACAAAATTCTTTTCTCCAAAATTCATTGGCTCTAAATATAACACGTCCATATATAAGACGTTCTTATTCCATTATAGGCATGTCCCATTATGACCTGGCCAATGATAACTCTGGTGTCCCGCTACTGAATATATGTGATCTGTCTTTAAACCACTACATAACTATACTTCAATAATACAAGACGCAAGTTGACACAATGTTTCGCAAAATACGGTGGCATGAAAGATCCTTGCGAGTTTCCACCATCTCTACCCATGCATTTGTCCTATAACACGTACCTACAATTAAAGAATAAAAATTATTTAAATTTTAAAAAATTGCTGAAACCGAAAATAAAAATTAACAAGTTCAACAATTTTTTTAAAATACAAATGATGTTTATTCTTTAATTTTATGAGCATGTCATTGTAGCCTGCAATGTCTTTATTCACTGTGATTTTTTTGAGTTTGGTATATCAGTTGGTTTTAGTGTAGTCGTTAAAACGGAAACATGCAAAATATGACTTTAACAAGCCATTACGCGAAAACTATGAGAGATAAAAAAAAAATTCATAAGAGCCAAACTTAGTCTCATTTTGTGTTAAACAAGAAAAAAACAAATCTGGTACAAATACAAAGTAAAATAATGACGATGAAAATTGCGGTAGACCGCGCCCTTAAGGGGGAGTGTTGGACAATGTTATTGTGTTCTCAGTTTTGAGCCATAACATTTATTCAGATTGAACTATCAAAATTTTCTCTTCGACAAAGCATAGGATACATTCATAGTAAACTGCTCGACATAAATAATATGGGATCATTAATTAACTTGTCATGCAGAATCATTGCAAGAGAGTTGTTTAAAGTTAACCTGTAATTCTCTTGCAATGATTCTACGTAACAAATTAATGAAATATTACATTATTATTTATGTCAAGCAGTTTACCAAGAGTAGACTATATCCTATGTTTTGCCGAAGAGAAAATTTTGATAATACAATTATAATAAATGTTATGGTTCAAAAATTAAAAATACAATAAAACTGTCTGACACTCCCCCTTAAAGTGATGATGAAGCCGTGAACAAAGAACTCTGTGTACGAGCGCGGTGTTGGTGTTGTCATGCAGGCGAGCGAGTTCGACTGGGACCCTCGCACCAAGGGCCTGCTGCTCAGCGTCTTCTTCTATGGTTACACACTGACGCAGATCCCCGGCGGGATACTAGCCACGAAGGTGGGCGGCCACAGGTTGTTCGGCTTGGGCATCGCCTTCACGTCCATCACCACCCTGCTGACCCCCGCCGTCGCCCGTGTCCACCTGCACCTGCTCATGGCCGTGCGACTCGCCGAGGGACTAGCTGAGGTGAGTTCATATCCAGTGTCCTTCGATCTGAGTTCCTCTTGGTCCTTGTAATGCCTTGTGAATATAAGCAAGTATCGCTTTGGTGTGAGTACATTTTGGGCTTTGCACAGACCCCTGGAGATAACCATCTTGGTTTCTGAACACCCAAGAGATTATCTCTGAAGTAAGTACCACATCCAAGAGAACATCTCTGGTACTAAGTACATCTCGGTCTTTGCACAGCTAAGTGAACATTAAGTGTCTCGTATTTCTGAAGACTTCTTTTGCCAGACAAACAAGTATCTCATTAATGTTATTTTCCTTGCTCTTCGTTCTTTCATCTGGACGTACTCAAGTGTCTCCCTGATGTAAGTGCCTCATATTAACTGCACAGCCAGGATGCAACCAGATGACTCCCGAGGTACTTACCCTTAGTCGCTGCACCTTATAATAGGCATAACCAAATGTATCTCATGATCGAGAACTCCTTAGCCTCTATACGCTCACCATAGCAAAGTAAATGTCTTTCTAATGATAATCTCTCGTATGATTTTGCACAACCAACGTGTTATAATCAAGTGTGTTTCCAGTAGTGACTCTTATCAGTATTTATACACTCACCTGTTGGTAAACAAATGTATCAAATGTTTTATTTAACTCAGTTTCGTGTATCTAATTGCTCATAACTGTTTCCCTGTTACTTCGTACAGCTACTTGTTTGTTAAGTGTTTAATCAAGTTATGCTTGTTTCACTTCCTAGCATATATGCATGTTTCGCTGATCGACTATAGTTATATATTTTCCATTGTATTTGTCCTTCAGCCTAACCAGATGTGTTAGGGGCATGCTAAATTGTAAATGCTTGTCCATAAGATATTATCGGTTGGTGCGAGATTGATTAGATTTGCCTTTAATGTATGTGAACCTAGAAAACTTGCCGAACAAAGAAGTACCAAATCATGCTCTTTTTACTGTTGAAGTAGACATCCACGTTTGGATCTGAGTCTTAAGGAAGTGAGATTACAGTTTTGAATAAAATAGGAAGGCATTTGCTAAAGTCTGCTTGAATTATTTTTCTGACAAGGAAAGTAACAAATATATAAGGCTATAGAGAAATTAATTAAAATGCCTATTACTGTTTATAAATTTTTACTATCAACAGTGCCTAGAATCTTCGAGGATAAGAGACTGCGATTGTAAAAATTGAAGAGATAAATAAAGAAATTAGTGTGCGTGAAGATGACATCACTCTTACTCTTGGCTAAAGGATTTATTCTTGAATGCATTCGAACCCTAGTTGCTGATGTATGCATTGACAAATGACGTCACTGGGCTCGAAACCAGATAACTCCTTTGTACGTATAGGCCTGCCACAACAGCTCCTGTACTTGAAGCTATAGACATTTGTTTTATTAACTTATTGGAGAGGGTAGGTTTGCTCATCCACGCGACCTGCCTTTGTCGATCAATAATCGTCTGTAATGCTGTTCAGGGTCTTAAGATGGCAGGAATTCTAAAGAAAAATAACTATTTATTTTATACATTTTAAAAGTTTTACCGAATGCGACGTTCGCCACCAACTGGGTGTAACTAAATCTCTCCTGAGGTACTTCCCCTGCAGTTTTTACATAGTATTTTACTATACATTACAGATATTCGTTTCGTTCTTGCTACTTCAATATTTTTAATACAGGGCATCCAGTTTCACTTATCCAAGTTTTGGTTATGTACTCTGTTTACAAAAATTTCATCCCGCACTAAATGTTAACTTCCATCTGCTAATAGCCACTTATCCTACTCGTGAGCACGATGGCGAGAAGTAGATCGAGAAGTTGCACCATTGACTTCTTGGATGTTTGTAAACTTTACTTGGGCAACTGTTTGCACTCCTGAAGCTGAAGTGTTGCCCTACCTAACCTACGCTCGTGGCATTTTCTGGCCGATTTACGGTTGTGAGGGTGGGCCGCGGCGTCCGAGCGATCAGATTTCTTGTCTTCCACCAAGGAGATCCGGGTTCGATCCTCGGCGGGATAGGTCTCCAGCCTATCACTTGTGGGAATCGTGCCTGAGGCTATCGCTGACTGGCGTGTGTTCTAGGGGATCTTCTTTTCCCCCTCCTCTCTGATTCCGGCGCTTCTTCGTCGTAGAGACACAGTTCATTTCATCCTTCGAGGTACAAAGATTACCTACGGAATCCCATTCAAAAGACCTGATGTAAGCGGTTCGGGATAAAGTGAACACTAAAGAAAATCTGCTAAAGTTCTGTTTACAGCCAATTCGTATCTTTCCGCGTGTAACGGCTAACGACGGGAAATGTCTAACCTCCTGGACACGCCACTTGATGTTTGCGCATGTAAGATGAATTGTGCAATCAGTAGGAATGGAAACTGTTTAGTAAAAAAAAAGTTAATTAATTATATAAAATACAATGATGTCTATTTCGGTTGACTTTGCTTTTGTTTTGTTGCATTGAAATAGGAAAATACACGGAACTATATCGCGTAATTTCGCTGCCAACCATACAAGCAGTAAGGCAACTATAGTTAATATAGAATTATATGCAGTAACGACTAGTGATATTTTTCAAAGGTTAAATTTTTAGTCCTCACTTTATCCGGAATGACCTGCACCCTCCTTATACGACATTTATTGATGAGAGTGTGGGTATGTGTGACAGGGCTTCCTGTCGGCCAGTATCGAGCTGCTGTGGGGCCGGTGGGTGCCCATCCACGAGAGAAGTCGTCACGTGGCCTTTGCGTGCTCAGGTATCCCATGGGGTGACATAGTGGGACTGTCCATGTCGGGGCTCGTGGCTGGAAACCTCGGCTGGCCGGCCATCTTCTACCTCACAGGTGAGACCTACCTCTATGATTCCTGCTGCTAAGTAGTAGGTACAGGTTGGTCCACAATTCCATATCAATATTGGCGGGGGGGGGGGAATTCTCAGATCTAAAGAACAAAATATGTTAAATATAGGCTACACAGGCCTGAAACACACACCGTTACTATACCACAGGTGTCATGACTAGGGACAGGAAAATTTCGCTAATCCAACGACCAGCAGACTAGAGCCAATTGTACTATGCGTACTCAAGCCCCGTCCATTAGTTCATTGCCTGCTGTTGCACTGAGTAGCAGCTAGTGGACAAATGATCGGGGCCTAAGTATGCATAGTAAATGGATTCTAGCCTGTAGGTCATTGGACTCGCTAAATTTTCTTGTCTCTACTCATGACTTACAGTGCATAGAGCATGGGCTGGTTCATTACATCGGACAATATCTACCATCCAATTAAATATGACTGTCCGATATGTAGATTCCTGAATGCTAAGCACTGCACATCACGTACTGGGAACTATAATTAAAAAATGGTGTATTTTCAGACCTATGTTCACAAAACATTTTTTGTTCCTCTATTAATGAGGATTGATCCTTATATATTTTTTACATTAAATTTTGTTTCATCCTGTAGTCTATCCCACGAACAACTGCTCGTTTCTGACAGTAATACTGGCGCTGTTTTCTATAGTCCATTCTGCAGCACAATTTTGTTTCGAGAATTTACCTACTGTCAACAAACGGAGTATTTTCAGTTGTTGTCGTGTTTGCAAACGCACTGCAAACAGTTTGTTGCCGTTTACAGTTTTCAGCTATCTGAGTCGCGATGTGGCTCACAAGGTTCGTTTACAGAGACAGCGTGTTGTTTGGTAATTTCGTTAATATATGAATAATGTGTTTGCAATTTAGGGCGTCAATGTAAAGTAATTCACCTAGTAGCACGCTAAAATAAAAACTAACATATAAAAATAATTTCAATATTAAAAAAAAATAGTATGTAAAGATAAAACGAAGACTATTCAGTTCATCCTTAAAAATTCTGATAGGAGACAATACATGGTAAATGAAAGTAAAAATTCGCAAATTCAATTACTCGAATGCTATAATCCACTGTCCTATACATATTGCATCCCAACGTGTGTGTGTTCATTGTCTGTTGTTCCAGCGAGTAGCAGCTAATAGACAAATGGTCAGGGCTTGAGTATATACATGACAGTGGGATCTAACAAAACATATCGCTGAATTCGCGAAATATTCCTTTCCTTACATACAGTAATGCCCGACTCTGGTATTGTATCTGTAAACCAATACGTAATAAGGTTTTAAACATTCAAGTACCAGAATTCCGTTAGACAAATACAGGAATACATTAGCAATAGGATGTGAAACCGCTGCAATCAGAATGCGTGTATATCCTCTTACCTGAATGCAGGAAGACAGCATCGCGTTCATCTATCAGTCAACTCGCCAGCACATTCAAGTGTTTCTTGGACCTGTAACAAGCGATGACAAACAGTTATAATAGGATGGTCAAGTGCTGAAATAAGTTACGTAACATGACATGTTTCAACATTATGGCTTCACTGATTGACTAGTAAGTTCAAGGGCCATTTAGGAACACGTCAGTATAACATACGTGGTTAAAACTCTAGTAAAAAAGCAATCTTGTGTAGGAGAAAAAAACGCACGATATGTGAAAACAGAAAACTTTGTGTTGTAAACATTAGTTTAGGTTTTTGCTTTGTTAAAATTTATTTACACGTTTCGTATGTGATACATTAAAAGCCAAAGAAAGAATATAATTCATCTTTTGCAAGATTTTTTTGTAATAAGGACTCCAGTTTTCTCATGCTACGAGAAGAGACGAGTTTGTAGACTACTGTATAACAAATACAGGTCTGGACACTAGTCTATCTACCAATGCTTTAAAGTTAGCCATTTTCTGATTAACAGCGCCCTTCAGCGGTGTTATTTTAGCATTGCAATATGCCGTAATTTTACTAGTGCCCCTAGTGGCTCAGTCATGAACTTGCTGCTCGTTAAAACATCTACGTAACGTTAAAACAACATCGCTGCCTCAGTGGTGTCAATAATTCATAAGGATAATTTTCCAACTACAGTGTCCAGACCTGTTCTTTTATGGCCGTGATCTAGACTACTATATTAAAACAACACTTCTGGACGCTGGCGTTAAATATTCAGTGACTTTTTTATGCGTGAAATAGCCATCGGTTCTACAGTTCTATAGTAGCAAGTAAGATTTTAGAGAAATTTCCATTGCCGTCTCTGGTATGTCAGTATCAGGGTTTCAGGAGAGGAGAAGACGTGGGCAATGGGAACGAGCTGTTTTAAAACAGTGATTCTCAGTATCATTTTACATAGGCCTGTCTAAAAGTTATCACTCTCTCAGGATGATTCATGTTACTGATCAAATGTTAAATGTGCATCGCGCCTCATGTCCCACTGCAGCTTTCTACAGGACGATTTGATTTGTAAGGGGATGGTTCTACCACTCTTCCCTACCAATCCTCGCCATCAACTTTCGACTAAGAGACCCATGGAAAATTCGATTTAGTTCGCTACCTAACTGTTTAGGGGCACAATCATGACATTATCTTAGTACTTATGACCTGAAAAATTCGTGGGTGCAGTGACCTTGTGGGCTAGCCTCCAAGAATGTCTGTGTACCCAAGTATACCACAGCTGCTGCTTCCTCATTGACTGCCCGCTGACACAGTGATACCACGTTATTGTACCGATACTTACTTGCTTCTTTAATATTTCGGCAGTGTTCACCAAGATATGTCAAATATGTCAAAGGTCAGTAGAGAATATAACATGAATTTAAAGTTGTTTGAATTCTAGCTTGCGTCCAAAAAGAAACGCGAATTTTTCAGGTATCTATTTATTGCAACTAATGTGCACTGTATCACAACTTAAAAAAAAAAAAAAAAAATATATATATATATATGCAACATGAACCAATCCTTTTAATGCGCTCGTTGCTTTGCAGGCGCCTGTGGCTTGGTATGGTTCGTCTTCTGGTGGGTCATCGTGAAGGAACATCCGCACCTAGATCCCTACATATCATCGTCGGAGCTGGCCTACATTCAACGGTCAGTCGGGCCCGTCGTTGAGACAGTGAGTTACTCGATTTGCTGCCGGGCCAAGCTTATCAAGGCCACACATAGCCGCCGTTGATTTTTGCAAACTCTAGAGTTGTCTTCTCCCAGTTGTTCAAAAAGGACCTGGAGAGCTTCTTATATAGGCCCACTGGTGAAGAGGGAGACGACATCAAAACTGACAAATATGTCTTTAGGTTTTAACAAGATTTTCTTCAAGATTTTTACAAGGTGAGCAGTGTTCTGAATATGAGATGCTGGTGTTGGTAAGACAGGTTATATGATGTTATTGAGATATTTTGCCAGAAGGTGGGTCAGTGAGCCGATGTCTTTGAATATTTGTCGAAGAGGAACATCACGTATGTGAATTTTCGGAAGACCATAAACAGCAGGTGTCCTTGGAGCTTTGACTAATAGGCGTTTCTTTGTCTCAATATCGATGAATGATTAGGGTATGAGTTTCTTCGTTGATGACTCAATTTTACTTAGAGGGTTACGATTGACTTTGGAATAAGAATTATCAGACACAAGTTCCGTTATCTTGGCTTCATAATCATTGGCGATCATGACAACTGTGGCAATGTCTTTGTCTGCTGACAGGATCTTTACAATTTTCTTAGAGATTTATTTTCTTTGCTGATGCTGGATGGTGGTGGTTTTGTCTTAATGCAGAATTCTCGATGTCTCTGCTCGAATCTCATCGGCTGCAATTACTGGTAGATCGAGAATAGCTGATTCCACTCCACATACGAATTATACAGTCTAAATAGATGTTGGTGTGACGGCAAAGTTCATGCTCTTGGCAAGAACATATGAACTGGCAAGATCAAGTTGTTTGTTAGAGAGGTTGGTGACCACTCTGTTGCTATCTTAAGAGTAGGTCGAGGAGTTTCCTTGTAGATGCTATTAAACTACTTCTGATGTACCTAAGTTGTCTGGAGTGTGACTGAGAATGTTTGCACTGTAGTGGCTTTGTTGAGGATGTTCCAGATGTTTGGAGATAATTCGTTAGACAGACGCAGGTGAATGATCCAGGAGGCTCTTGGCATTGAAATCCAAGTCACGTGAAGCCTTCTTCTCAGGAGAGCTATGCTCACACTGTGGTGAATGTTGCCTGCAGATGGAATGTGAAATTTTGTTTCATTCTTGTAAACTTAGGGAGGACTTTGTTGTCTTTGCATCTCTCGAAGAACAGAGAAATTTGTCTTTATTCTGTCTCAGCAAGTTGAGTTTCTTGCTAAGATGGTTACTTCATTATTCCCCACGGAGATTGGTGAATAAAGATTGCACGCTTTCGTGGCTTTTGTCTGCATTATTTAGGCTTCTAGGTGTAAGCCGCATAGAATGAGATTTTTTTGCCAATGCTCAACAACGAGGTCTTTGGTGCTGGTGAGGGATGACATTAGGTGAGTACGGAGCAGCACCGGAATAAAAAGCGGGGGAAACGGGACATCCCCGAGAAAACACGCCGACCAGAGGCATTGCCCAGCACGATTCCCACATGCGAAAATCCGGAACGGGAACGTTCCCACCGGAAGTCGAACCCAGATCGCTTTGGTGGGAGGCAAATTGTCTAACCATAATGAAGTGTCCCTACTCAGGCATGTAAACAAGCGACATTGGTTGTTCTTGCATAAAACCACAGATACTTTTACGTACATTGACACCAAATTTAATTTTTAACAAGGTAGAATTCTTAAAGGATTTGACGGTTTGAACTATGTTTCGTACTTGCGAAATAGTTCACAAAGACAAGATTTACTGCTCAAGTTCACGTGTACCACACTCAAGAAATATTTCAGGCGGAATTACTTTATCGTGAACGACGTAGAACCAAATGATACTATCTGAGCAAGCAGTGCTCTGAAATGCGAATATGCCATAGATTAAAGAGTCCCGATAGTAAACATTGATCAGTGCGCAGACACAAATGCGAGTATGTACGCCGCTCACGCGAGGGTGAACAACGAAGCCACTGTAGGGTACCTCGTGATGTCTCCCGACAAGTGCTTTGGGTCGGTGGACTGGACAAGCTCTGCCTTCTGAAACCCCAGAGCTCTCTTCCTGCTGGTACTGACGGACCTCACTCACGTCAACGACCTCCAGTTGTCTGGGATGTTCCTCGACTGCCGGGTGGTCTTCGTCTTCGCCGAGGAGAGTGAGACAGGCGGCACATGTGTCTCCATGGTGACATAATATCATTTCAGGGTAAATATAAAGTTTAGCTACTCGTCATGTACCGGCCAAACTATTGATTTTAGACATATAGTTTACTGATGAAAAATGTTTCTAGTGACATTCTAAGTATTCATATGGGAAACTTTTTTTGTTAGGTTAGTTTATGTTACATCGTTGGGTTAGTTTACACTAATGTAAGGTTAGGTCAGGTTAGGTTACCTAACTTAACCTAATCTTACTTGAACTAACCTAATGTAACTTAAACTAACCTAAACTAACTTAAACTAACCGAATATAACTTAAACTAACCTAATAACCTAACCTAAACAAACCTAAAATTCGAACCTAACAAAAAAATTTACGTAGGACTGCTTAGAATGTCACTAGAAACATTTTTAATCAATAAACTATATGTCTGAAATCAATAGTTTGACCAGGGCCAAGATTTTGTCGCGAAAAGATTTTTGTCCCACTTTGTTTCAGTGTCTCTCGTGCACATCGGCAGCTCTGCTTCGTGGTTATTGACAGCGTGTCTTTGTTCAGACACGTCTCTCATTTGACTGCACCAATCAGAATAAGATTATTGTGACTCCTTACGTCTGTAATTTGCCAAGGCAAGTGAGAGTAAAATTATCCGATTACGGGCGATGTAGCAGACCTGTAGACGTGCACAAGACGCATCAAAACCAAATGTTGCAAAAATCTTTTCACCATAAAATCGTGGCTCTAATGATGAGTAGCTAAACTTGATATTTACCCCTTTTAGGTCACATGACCAGACAAAACTGACCAGAGTCCATGTTTCAACCTACGCCGACCTCTCAAACATCTACCAGCACAAACTGTCTCACCTGAACCATTGCGAAATTCCTTCCAAATTGAGTCCATCTCACTCTTTGTTTGTCATGAGAAACGGTACTTCTGATCATGTCCAGTTTTGTAAGACCTGAAGGCATGATCGTGAGTGTCATCATCCAATTTTCGAATGCCACATTAACATTTCAGAGCAGAGATACAAGATATTCCTCACTGGATGTCAAGTTTCTAAGGTGATGCGTGGGAACTTCTTGTCCTACATAAGGTTCATCAAAGACAAAATGACTTATCCTCTCAAACATACGTTTGACCAATTGTGCGAAAAGGAGGCCGCATTCCTGAATGCTGGAACATCATCATGCCCTTCCGTACCGAGACATGGCGTGTGTACTTAATAGGTATTTTCATAGCAGTCGAGACGACTTTCTTCCCGAGATTCCACATGCAAATGGTATTTATTGTTGTGTATTTTATGTACCACATTTTGCTGTACCACTCCTATCAAAGTTCTCTGACGAGTTGCCACACAATTCCCAAGTGCTACCCAGACGTTAATTCCATACATGATATGTTCAACTCACACTTTAAAAATCGTTATACCCTAACAAATATGGTATAGAACTGGTTAGCGAGTTCATAGAACCTGATGACAAGATCAGACAGTCCTCTCTGAAGAAAGTAGATCAGATGGAGACCTTTCATCAGGCCGTCGATTGGACAGCTCTGCACAGAAACGCAACTGTGATGTATGGTCGTTACCAGGCACTCTGTCTGGTCAGCAAACCAATGTGCTATAAGGATGGACGTACAGTGTTACACATCGTCGACGAAGGCTGTTTTCTTTCGCGATGCCATATGGGTATTCAGCAACTGTATCCACACCTCCATTTCTCTCCAGATACAATGTCGTTATATCCAGGTTGTCGAAAGCCGGGCTCGTAGTGAAATGGAAGGATGATTATTTACCTCAAACCTGTATTCAGACCCTCAAAATCACGCGAGTGACAAGACGATATCTCTTGCTGTAAAACACCTGCAAGACACATTTATCTATGCTTCTGATGGGTTTATTGATTACAATTTGGTTTTTTGTATCAGAACTTAGCGCAACAACTAAAATGAACTTATTCAAATAGTGTTTCCGAAAGTACACACAATGTAACGAGGAACGACAGAATCAAAAGTGTTCAAGGTTAGTGTATGCAGATTTAGTGTCTACTGATACGGATCAAACCAACACAAGCAGCGAATTTTGGATGATTAAGTAATTAATTATCAGGTAACTTTGATACCTGAGACAAAAACTGTTACATTACAAAACAAATTTAATTGTGTTACAGAAGCACACTGTTTAAGTACCGAATGCCATAATTGTTTAACATAAATTGTCTACCAATGAAACGATGTACCTCAACTTTGGTAAAATGAAACTAATTTCTTTAGTTACTGAGGGCCGTATCTATAGACCTCTTTTGAATGACAACCAGCTGCTCACCAATGCTTTCTCTATGGGGATAGCAGTTGGTTGTCATTCGAAAGAGGTTTATAATATCGGCCCTGAGTCACCAGAGCACTTCACTCCCCTCACTGTACTTGGAGACAGCTCCACCACGTTTTTACGTGAATAAACATAAGCCAGACGGACACTAGTCGGCCAATGCTCTATCTGTATTCTCCCTCAGCTCTGGTCAGACCTCTCGCTTCTAGTCGATCCGGGTTCGATACCCGGCGGGTTCGGTCCCGGTTTTTTCGCATGTGTGAAAAGTGGCGGACGTTGCCGTTGGCCGACGGGTTTTCTCGTAGAACTCCAGTTTCCCTCGCTTCTCTCATTCCGTCGCTGGTCCAAACTAATCTCATCTCACGTAATCCATTCTCCGGGTCGGACGGGCGACAGCCTGGCCTTCTCCCACACACATTACGACCCTGATCGAAAACGGGAATGCGTAGTGGTGTTTTCTTGGTTTTAATCCCAATCCTCCTAAGTGTTGGTTCGTTTGGTTTTGCCAGCAAAGTATACAGCATATCTACCTTCTGGCCTATGTTTTCTTTCAGGAATGTCGCATACCATTCGTAGCGATACTGACGTCACTGCCGGTGTGGGCCATCTTGGTGGCGGGCATGAGCAACTGTTGGAACCACTACACGTTCGCCATGCACCTGCCGTCCTACTTGAAAGGTAACTCAGCAGGTTTAACATTAAGGCACGATCATTCATTTATTTCAAACAATTGCAAATAACTTAAATATTTTTTAACCAAATGCTTTGAAAAAAATTTGAGACTGTGTACCGTCATACGATACACAATTTTGCCAGAGCGTTTTTTTTTAATGTACCGTTTGCTATCAAAAAATTACTTTGCTTCATTTTGGCTTATTTTGACTACAAAATTTGTGCTATTTCAGGGACAAAATTCTAAATATCCGTTTGGTGTATTGCAACAGAAAAAAATCAGATACAAACGACGATGTATAAGTGTTAAAACTGCCAGAATGATTTTTTGATATATATATATATATATATATATATATATATATATATATATATATATATATATATATATATATATATATATATATATATATATAATAGTTTGCATAAAAATGTTTTCAAAACCACTGTAAATAATTTATATATTTTGTGCGAGATATGGATTTTTATGTAGATATACACTGTGCCTACTTTTAACTGCAAGGAAAATGTTTTAGCTTCCTTAGTTTTTGTATAAAGACATGTCAAAGTCCAAATTTGTGTAAAACTGTTTTATGCTAGAAAGGAAAACCAACTGACATACCGAAATGAAATAATTCACATAGAAGAACAGTATTATGGGCTACGTCAGGACATGTATAAAAACCTCTTTGAATTTTATGTCGTATTTTTGAAAAATTAAGAAAATTGTAAATTTTTTTATTTGATATTCAATATATATATATTTTTTAAATACCAAATAAATGTCAATGCTGCTTTCATACAGGTTTTGACGTAGCCCATGGCACTGAAAGACAGGAATCATTATTCACACAAAGTTGTTTACGGTATTCTCTTCGAAGTTCACGCTGACAACGTGGCAAGGTGACCTCACCCCAGTGAAATATTGTGTAAAAGATACATATTAGTTTTACCTTAACGCCTGTATTTGAATTATCATAAAGGATAGTACGTAAATGGTCTGGCATTTGCCACTACACAGATAAATTTTATTTAATGACGGCGTATGTTAATTTTGCGTGGTGGTAACTTATATTAAAAGTAAGCCGGAAATATGTTTTCAGTTCGACCGTACAGTGAATCGTAGTGGGAAAATCGAGTGCAAAATTAATTTTCTTCAAACATAAAATGCCTCTTGAGGTTAAGCAACAACGCTCTGAATGCTGTTAAGACAATGAAACTCCAAGTAGATATTGATTATATTTAAAGGAATGAAAGTTTAAAGTCATTTTACGGACAAATCGGAAACACATCGTCGAGTTATTTTTTCATAAGCTATCATAGATGGTGGAAATTCGCAAGGATCTTTGGAACCAGCATATTCTCCAAATCATTGTAGCGTTGCATAATTGGGCGATTGTTATGTTATGTGGCATGGTCTAGCTGTTTACAGACTTTCAATCGTAGCATGCCAGGATTATGGTTCGCCCATAGTCAAATAGGGTCCCACCAGTAAAAAAAAAAACGTCATAAATAGAGACAGGAAAATGTTGAGGGTTCATTGCTCTGTAGACTAGCCTCTAAGAATATATGTGTACTCAAGTATCCAGTAGCTGCTCATTGGCTGCTCGCGAACACACTGAAACGGCATGACTCAACGTGCATTTAGTAGTTTCTTTACTATTGGCTCAGCTCTACAGGAGTTGTCAAATAAATCAAGAAAGTGGCAGGAATTTACATATATTTAAAATATAGCTTGTGCTCAAATGAAAACGCGAATTTTTCAATCCTCTAGTCATAAATGAATACATCGCAATGAATCCTAACAAAAAAAAATCAACTTTTCCCGTAATAAAGCACCGTCTCCAGCAAAATTAACACAACAGCCGGTACATAAAAATCTTAATTTTTAAACTGATAATGTCACACAAATCACCCACACACAACCATTCCTTCCAGCGAAATTGCATAAACCACTGGAAATTGTAAACATTTCTGTGGCAACACCGGTACTCACTCAGTGTACTGAAACACGCCTCGCGGCAGAGAACTGCAAGAACTCAACTGGCGGCAATGTGGACTCTTGTTCACTTGGCCGCAGGTAACGCAGCTGGACCTGAGAAGGCATTGGCTCGCCGCAACACGACCAATCAATATGTATACACATATTCAACTGCTGGGCGGAAGCACAAACGGTTATCGCCCGACCGCCAGCTCAGGCGCTCTAGATACGATAGCAGCGGAATATATGTAACCGGTTAACGCAGACTTACAATGGACGTAAGCTCTAACTCAGTATTACGCAGTATTAAACACAACATTCAACCTGCATGCACATCAGTCTGACTAGCTACAATCGTACACGCGGCAAGTTTTAGTATTAAGAAAAGTTGGATCAGGTTCAACTTGTGCTTAATACTAATAGGTAGGGACCCTAGTTTTTCGCTAAAAGATTTTGCCCCACTTTGTTTCAGTGCAGTTCTGCTTCGTGGTCAGTGATTGAATATTTTAACTCCCTCGAGCCTTGGGATTCCAGCGGCAAATCACAGGTTTAAATTAAAACACAACACACACGGATATTTCACTTACTTGTTCTTGCAAACACGCCAGGCTGAAAAATAATACTGCGCGCAACAAATGTATTTACAGTTTGAATTATTCTACGAGAAACTAGCAGACAGAAAACGATTCTATTTGTCGCTGGAACCGTACATTTAGTTCGTACACAGCCGCTGACAGTACCGCAAGTCAGGACGAGATTAGTTTATTGTTTCTGAGGAGGAATCAGGCGTTATCTCGGCCCAAGTACAAATAAAAACATAAATTAAATTTTTTTCCCATGAAAAAACAATTTCATCTGAGTCCGAAACAAATAAGACAGAGAAACTTCATTGTAATTGGCTCGGACAAAAGATATACGGCTCTTCATATAGACTCGCTGCCAATAATCACGAAGCAGAATTGCAGATGTGAACGTAAGACACTGAAACAAACTGGGGCGAAATTCTTTTCGCGAAAAACCAGGGTTCCTACAGGCTACTATGTAAAATGTTTGGCCGATCAGATGCCCTGAAAGCGGTCGTACAGAAGAACAACTGCCATTTTTTATTATTATTATTATTATTATTATTATTATTACGAGATAAATATTTGGGCTGTTTTTAAGTGAAATAATCATCACAGTACAAACGAAATTATGTATGTACGAATTGTCTTCAGGTATATTTAAAAACGATATAGAATGGTTTGAAAATTTTAACAGTAGATGTTATCTATTTTCTATAATAATTTGTCAGCTGTAGCAATAAAGTTTTTTTTTTTCACATCAATAACAATCAAATTTCTACTTCTTAATACTGACCTGTCATGAGCGTTGTGTTTACGATTACAATATTTCAATCACAATAACTAGGTATGTGTTAAGTTAATTTTCATTGTGCTTTAATACGGAATCTCACCCTTCCTTTAGAATGTTCAATTTGCAATTCTTAACAATACTTACAAGAAACAACCGCAATCATTTTATTACAGTGAGCACTACACAAATGCATTAGGATTTTGTAACCGAGTTTTATATACGCACTACCTAAAGAATTTTAAACGTCGAGCAATGATTATTTATGATTTTAAAATACTATTTCACTAATTACATAATTATTATTGTTTAAAAGTTACGGAACATAGAGTCTGTCACAGGGTATTCTATTTTACCAGATATCTATAGGTATGCATTGTAAACAGTTATTTGTAAACGACCAAAATAAACAACACATTAGTAACTTTCGCGCGAGTTGTCATGTCCCACAGGCCACGGGTTTCTTTCTACGCTATTTTGGCTGCGAGTGTTACTTCGTAAAACTAAAATGGAGTAGATATCGCAAAACTGCCACAAAGATTCGTTGGGAACTATATTTAGTACAGAGCCTAATTTTTCAAAGAAATATTATAATTTTATTTGGTATAAAAAAGATGCTACATCAATGGTGGGCGCAGAACACTTGAGTGCTACACTGCGAGGAGCCGGGGGGGGGGGGGGTGCACCAGGAACAAGAGTGGAAAAGGGAAGGGGGAGAAATTTCCTCGAAGAGATAAAGGCCGGCAG
>PNEQ01002399.1:63043-119349 GCA_003012365.1 Medauroidea extradentata
GATCGCTTCCGCGGTTTTGCCGCTGGTCGGCGGGTTTTCTCGGGGTCCACCTTTCTTTCTCCGCACTTGTCTTCCTCTGTTGCTCGTTGCTCACTTCATGCAGCCTTATTGCTAAAGCCAGTGATTTTTGGTGAAAATAATTCTGGAACAACTTGTTTCAGTGCACACCCGCAACTCTGTTTCGTAGTAATTGGTAAAATACAATTGGGCGTGGCTCATTTGACTGCACCAACCAGAACAATGTTACCGCGACACCACAAGTATGTGATTTGCGGGTAGGACCCCGAGACGCCGAAAATTAAAAACTACCAATCACTGACTATGAAGCAGAGAAACATATGTGCACATACTGAAACAAACTGATGCAGAATTTTTTTAACCAAAAATTACTGGCTCTACTCATTGCCCTTCAAGATATCGTTTTAAGAAGTCTCCCTAGATTGTCTAAGTTAGAATGTGTGAGAACACACTTGATGATACGCTAAATGTGCCGCTGACCGGCGTTATGTCATCACAGACGAGAAAAAAATACAAATGGAGGATTAGCAGACTACCGTGATTTAGTTGTCTTTGTCCACGTAAGAATATGGCGGAGTGCAATCAGCTGTTCCTGCAAGTATATTGAGAATAAGAGGTTATGGATGGACAACCCACAGCTAAATTGTATACGTTGCTATGGAAACCAACATCTTTGGTCTCTCTCATTAATAGAGGCAGCGGTGGTCAAGGGCTTAGACCTCTCGCCTCCAACCAAGGCGATCCGGTTTTGATTCCCAGCGGGGTCGGTCCTCGAATTTTCACATGCGAGAATTTTGCTGGACGATGCCGCTGGTCGGGGTTTTTTCTCGGGTATCTCCCGTTCCCCCAGCCCCTTCATTCCAACGCTGCTCCATATTCACATCATGTTACCCATCACCAGCGCTAAATAACTAGATGTTGAGAGCTGAACAAAATCTCTTCACTTCTTCAGTTTCATCACAAGGCCTCACACACCAAGCAAAAGAATATGCTTCATGCACCATCCGTACATTTTGCTACTATCTGTATGCAACACAGTCACCGACGCACGACTCGAGTCTCGAGATAATGACTGAATGTCGTCTTGGTATTGGTTGATGCAGACGTGATGCAGTTCGACCTGCAGGAGGCCGGGGTGTTGTCGGCGGTGCCCTACCTGGTCGAGGTCAGCCTGCTGTATGTGTTCGCGCACATCGCAGACACACTCGTCAACAACAGTCTGGCAGCAGTCACAACAGTGAGTACACCATCACCTTACGGCTACAGCCACGATTTTGTAGCGAAAATAATTTTGCACCAATTTGTTCCAATGCTTTTACGTGCACATCGGTAGCTCTGATTCGTTGTTATTGGCAGCGTGTCTTTGTCCAGACAATTCTCTGCGCCAGTCAGAGTAAGACAACTGTGCTGCCATACTGTACGTCTGTGATTGGCCAGTAGAATCCCAAGACAAGTGATATTCAAATTATCCAGTCACTGGCCATGAAGCAGAGCAGCACATAAGGCATTGAAATTGAATGAAAAAAAAAATGTTTTCGCCACTAAATCGTGGCTCTGCAAATGGGTTAATGACCAATTACGGCAGTAACTTGAACATATAAGTTGTTTGTATTCTGGCCTGTATAAAAAAAATTGATCCAACTTATGGACATGATAAAATCGCGTTTTCTTTTAGGGGCAACCTAGGACTCAAACAGCTGTGAATTTGTGTCTTTAGCTTATTAGACACCTCTTGGAGGTCACTGAACCAATTGTAAATATGATACTAAATGCATGTGCAATAATGTGGTGTCACTGTGTCAGCGAGCAGCCAATAAACAGCTGCTATATACTTGACTATACAGATATTCTATAACGTATAGATCAGTGAACCGGTGAATTCCCCGGTCTCATTCCTGACCCCGAAGCAGCGGTGCAGATGTGAACTCGAGTATTTAAAACTCATGGGGCACGCAGTTTTTTCTCGCAAAAATGAGTGGCGAAGCCTAGAGTGTTTCAGAGCATGCGCTGCTAAGCTGTGACTATACATAGAACATCTCCACATTCATTTCCTCATGTCACCCTTCACCAGCGCTGAAGACCTCACTGTCAAGCGCTGACCAAAATCTCTCACTCACTCACTCACTCACTCACTTACTCACTCACTCACTCACTCACTCACTCACTCACTCACTGAAATACAGACTCAAAAAATTTTATGCTGATTACTGGGGAACTAGCTCGTAATAACATAAAAATTGTACAGATAACTAATAAATAGATATTGCTCATCTTTACATTTTCATGGGCTGTCTAGCTTTTAGATTTGATAATAACTTTAGAGGAGAGATTCAACGAATACAATTAACATTTTATTAAGGTACGTAGAATATTACCTAGAAGACATTCGGGATTAAGATTTTGAAAAAAAAAAAAGTTTATATAGACCAATTGTTTAACCTGCAATGTTTTAAATAGCAAAGTTAATTTTTATTTGCAATTAATTTTCTGAAATAAAAAAATAAAAATAAGTAAACACAACAAGTTTAAGGGCGCACAAATTAATCACATATGAGAAAATCAAGAAACGAAATTAGTACAAGCTCAGTTTCAAACTTTTCTATGTTTGCACTGTGAATACAACTGCGCGATAATTCAAAATTATATGTAGGAATCATAACATATTGCTACGTAAATGTTTAAACTAGCACTGCATGTGAAGCGAGAAACTGCTAAATTTATTCCAATACATGCTTATCTATTAAAATAAGACACTTCAAACTATGCTTCTAAATCTCAAGGGAATGTTTTGGGCTCTTCAAAATGGCTAAAAACACCTTCGCGATATTATATCCACGAAAAACACAAACGCCATTAGAAAAGAAAAAAAAAATGGAAATATTCTGTTGACTTATTGCAATACATTCCACGTATACACCAGTGTTACCAGAGTTACTTACCTTTTTTTAACTGCCTCCAGAGAAAATTTTTTATTCCGTTTATCAAAAATCTCTCCACTTCTATTTTAGGTTAACTGATAGACTAAACTTGCTTAATTTATCGGGGATTTCTTTATCTAAATTTTTTAATTTATAATTTATTTCATTATTAACTGTTATTTTAGATCCGTGTAATTCAACTATTAGTCATAAGACCAACAGAATATTTTTATTCTAGATCTGTAACTAGAGTATAATATTTAGAGTTTATATTTGAAACAGCTGTATCTTCGGAAATGTGTTAACGAAATCAAGGGTTGATATAGCTTTAAAATAGGATATTTTAATGAAGTGGAAAAATTAAATTCGAAACAGCTGTATCAACATTTGTTTTTAAAGCAGAATTGTGATAGTTGCTGATCCGATAGAGAAAAAAAAAGATGCTGTTAAACAATTTTAAGATAAAGAATGAAATGCTAAATTACAAACTTATGATACACTTGTTAGTTATGATTATTTTCAAACTAATAGAATTGACATTATTCATTCAGTTGGAAAATACTAGGAGGCAGCTTTAACAATTTATTTAGATAATAACCAACGTGTATTTGCCTTTATGATGACTGGGATAGTAAAAGAGATAATAATAAAACCTGAAATATATCAAGATAAGATTATATTAAATTATATTAGAAATAATACTATATATTTAAGTACCATAAAGTAAGACAACGTTGGCCCTTACGGGGTTACTTTGGCCCACTCAAAATATTAGTAACTTTGAATTTTAGTGAAGAAAGTTTCAAACGTAAACTACATGGATCAATAGGTTTTTTTTTTTTTAAACACTCGGCGGCTCCAATTGTCTATTTATTGACCAAAAGATCCCAAAACTAAAATTTTGAAGTGGGACAATGTAACCCCCCAAGAGTCAAAGCAACCCCGGTGTACGGTACAGAAACTGCTTGGATTCTGATGCGAGGGTAGAGATAGGGTTGAATGTTTTCCTTCGTTGTCTTTGAAGTGCGCCGCACGACTGACCCTGCTGGGGACTCGTGTTACAGAGCCGCAAGCTGTGCATCTGCGGATGTCTGAGTATCATCACGGGCTCCACTCTGCTGGTGGGACATGTCCGACTGCCTGCCGCCGTCCTCGCCTGCCTCAGCGTCGTCCAGACCTTCGACGGTGTCGCCTGGAGCATGATGCTGTGAGTGCCCAACCTCCTACCCTCTCAGGGGCGACACGTGGTTGGGTTTCAAGCGCAGTGTATATTACATTCGACTATAGGCGGTTCGGGATATAAAAAACCTGCTTAAGGGACCCGCCTACCTTCCATGAAAGTTGTGATGTAGAGGTTCAGGAGAATCGTTTTTTCACAGAAAATATTAGTCGTGAGATTGTGTGTTTGACGTATAAAATATATTAAGGTACCTCACACTAAGGGTAAATGGTTTCAGTTCTATCAGTTTATTAAGTTATTAGAAAATAGGGCCTTAACATTCAAATTTAGTCTTTTTCCGGCTTGTGTAATGCCGTTATTTTTTTGTTATTTTTACTTAAAACCATTTAACCTTAGTAGATCTATCCTTTAGCTTTCGATCCTGTGACTGTTTGTACCTTGTAACAACTGAAAATTTTGAGGAAATCTTGTTCTTGTAATATGTGTCCTGCGCAAATATGCAGCCAGTGTTGTGGAAAATTGAAGGATTCGCGAGACCGAGCCGAGAGGACAACAGAGAGAGCGAGAGACAACCTCCTCCACAACAGGGGTTGACCCTATCCCGCTTTTGTGGGGAAAACTCCACGTCCATGAGGTTGAACGGCCGCTAAGGCGCTATGTAGGCGGGCCCCTTAGGTTCTATTTTCAGCCAATTCGTATCTTTCAGCGCGTAACGGCAAACGACGGAAAATGTCTAACCTCTGTGACATTAAACTGAAAAAATTACAGTGAATAACGATGCTGTACGCTACATCGTCTTGTACATAAAAACAAAAAAATATGTATATATTTTTGTATTAAAAAAATTGCTGACATTTAAAAAATTCCAGAACTTTTTAAAAACACAAAACCATTTTTATTTTTTGCTTTTTATATAGGATAAATATAGCCTAAACATAGTTATTCACTGCGAACTTTTTTTCAGTTCGGTATGTTTGTTGGTTTAAGTGACGTACATAAAACCGTAAAATACAAAATTTTATGTTAACGAGTTATTACGCAAAACTATAAGACATAAAAAATTTTCATAATCGCAAAATTTAGCTGTAATTTATGTCCAAAACAAGAAAAAAATATCTGGTACATATATAAAAATATAAATATGACGTTGAAAATTGATGATTACCGCGCCCTTAACGACAGCAGTGCTCTAGTGGCAGGAATTGTCCCATGTTAAACTAATAACACTGAGCTTCCTAGCTTTTGTGTTAGCTAAACCTATGCGAGTAGTGTTGTCTGCAGGTCCTCGTAACTGGCAGCGAAGAATAGATTGCCCAAGTTTCCTACCCCGTCGGACAACTTATGAAACAAAATAAAAATGTTAACAGCGAAAAGAAATACTTTATCTCCGCTAACGCATGTTTTTAACAAGAAGTTTGTTTTACTTGATTAGTTAAAAGGTTCAATGTAATAACGAAGATTAAATTATAAACATATACTGAAAATTATAATTGTGCTAAATTGAGTGTTTAGACGTTGGTGTTAGGGAGGGGGGAATTGTAGCCTACTACTACGGGTGTCTTGGGCGGAAATAAGGTTCTAGTTGTTTAACAGGGGAGTTACGACTGCGTAATTGGGAGTGAGAGATTTTGGCCAGCGTTAAACGCATATGAGTCTTCAGCGCTGGTGAGGGATGACACGAGGAGAGTATGGAGCAGCGCCGGAATGATTAGGGCGGGGGAAACGGGAGATCCCAGAGAAAACCCGCCCACCAGCGGCATCGTTCGGCTCGATTCCCACATGCAAAAATCCGGGGTCCGACCCCGCTGGGAATTGACCCCGGATCGTCTTGGTGAGATACGAGTGGTCCGACCATATTTTATATTATTACTTTTAATTTTCAAATAAATATAACATGTATTTTTTTTTAGAATTAATAGATATAACATTAAAAAAGGGTAAACAAAATAAATTAAAATTAAAATTAAATTAAACTTCACGCAGACACCCAGTTTCAAACATGCAGCTTCACCTCAAAAGAACACGCATCGTACATCCCCCACTTAGAATCCATAGAGGTAAGTGTTGTAATAGGACCTACTTGAATAACGAATTTTGTAGAACAAGGTTCCGTCGATGTAAACGTATGTGTTGGATTTCACTCGGCCACCGCGAGTAATTGTATGCACCCTGGTTGTCTGTGGCTGCAGGGTTAACCAGCTGGACATCGCACCGAGGTACGCCAGCATCCTGACAGGACTACACCACACCATGTGCTCGCTGACAGGCTCCACTGGTCCAATCCTCACCGGTTACGTCACGGAGGGCAAGGTCAGTACTTGCAGGGACGCCTGATACCCGCTTAAAGATCTATGGTCGTTTCAATACCTTACGAGTACATCCGCAGCTGTGCTTCATTGTCGGTGATTGCTACAGCCACGAGTTTGTCTCGAGAAGATTCTGTTTCACAGCTTTATATGCACATATGCAGCTCTGCTTCAAGGTCAGTGACTGGATATTTTAACTGTCACTTGGCTTGGTGTTCTACTGGCAAATCACGGCCGAATGACGTCACACAATAACGGTATTCTGATGTAGATCTTTGTTTGCATGTTCTTGGCTTCTAAGATTCAGTTGCGTCACTATTTTCTTGTCATTTGACGTTTTGGCAGGGGTCGCAGGCAGCCATATTCAGGTAGTATGTTTATTGATATATATGCTCTATTTGTACCTGGGTCACTGGCAGTGGCGGCTCGTGGGTTGTTGCCAGGTAGGGCTCAAGTTGCCAAAAACTGTGCAGGGTTGTGCACTGGTTGACTCTACAGCCACTGACACGCTGATGTGCAGGTGCCCCTTACTACTGAGTGGTCACAAAAGATCTAGTAGCCGGCAAATATTTCATGGTCGTTGGTCTACGGCGCGTTCATCAAGAGTGTACAGTTCCGACTATCTGCAGCCCCACCTGGCAACAACCCACGAACCGCCTTTGGTCACTGGGTGGCTGTTTCCTGGTTGGCTGAGCTTGCTGGATAATCACAGGCTTGCTTGATCCTGATTGGCTGTGGCTGGCAAGTCTCTGGGTGTCTGCTTTCTGGAAGGCTGAGTTCTTCGACCAATCACAATATTTCTTGCTCCTTATTTGTTAAAGTGGCTCATAATTTATGCAAAATCTGCTGTAATTTTCCTCTGATTATTGGATTTGGAATCATACACGAAGACGTATGCCCATATGTTGTTTAGCTGGTATTCAATAAAGACCCAGGACCCAGGTATAAAAAGGAATCTATCCTCAGCATCTGTCAGTTGGCCAACGTAGTACCTGAAGGTGGCAGCTGTAAGGATCACCGAAACGTCGCAATACAAGAAAATAGTGACGTGGCTGTGTCCCAAAAGCTAAGAACATACAACCTTGTTTTTTGACTGGCGCAGTAAGAAGAGAGAAATGTCTGAGCAAAGACACACGGCCAGTAACCATGAATCAGAGGTGCCAATGAGCACATAAGGCATTAAAACAAAATTGTGCAAAAATCTTTTTGCACCAAACCCATGGCGACATTGACTGGAAGATTTTAAACTTTCGCTGGTCTTGGAGTCCTATTCCGCAGTTCGCAGACTTGTGGTGCTTCAGTAACCTTGCTCTGATTGGCGCAGTGAAATAAGAGACGTCACGGCACCACCGCGTCGACAATCATGGAGCACAGCTGCAGATGTGCAACGTAAGGTATTGAAACTAGCTGGTGCAAAAATCTTCTCGTGAAAATCAGATGTCGCTAAGTCTAGCATGTGGTGAAGTGCTTGGCACCAAATCGTGCAGCTACAGTAAAAGTTAAAGCAGGGCCGCGGTCACACTGGCTGCAGAACTACTTCACTTAAGGCTCGGTTTCAGTCGCCATATTGAATTTTATTATTTTTCGCTTTTTTTGGAATTCTAAGAAGAAAAATGTTAAATATGCGATTATACCTCAAATTCTATTTACATTTCGCTACATTACAGACCTTGCGATTTAGCTGTTAACTTATAATTACGCCGCAATGTGTGTGGTAAATATTTTTATGTTCATAATTTGCCCGACAAATTACGACCTGACTATACATTACTAGCTCTATTGCCATACTTGTATTGTAGCTGAAGGTAAATAGAATTTGCGGTATAGTCGCCGAATTAACATTTTTCTTCTCTGAATTCCAAAAAAGGAAAAATAATAAAATTCAACATTGCAACTGAAACCGAGCCTTAAACATGTTCAGTTATATGGAGCGGTTACACGACTTACGAACGAGGTCAGATCGCAGTTTGTTCTAATTCAAAGTAAACTGGTTTCATATATTCGAACGACATATCTTCGATGCTTCTCTCTGTTGGCTGCTTGGAGTACAACGATCTGTGTAACAAATATGGCGGTTTTTTGGTCCGACATTTTGCATTCGTTATGTACATCCAATTTACACACATGGCAGAGTTGCAGTCAGATGCAGTATGATAATTAAAAAGTCATTAACGAGTGTAGATGTGATAATAATGAAATATGGTACACTGAAGATTCCAAATTTGTTGCGGTTAGAAAGTTAATTGAGTTTATTCTGTTTAGAAGTGTAACCTAGCAAACATGTTTAGCTTTAAACACGATCAAACATGGCTGCCGAATGTCTTTAACTGAACAGGTGTGACTTCTAGTGTGACCGTGGGCAAAATATCTGTTTGCACCTCCGAGACACAAGTGTGTGTGTGGGGTTCCTGTGTTGCAGAAGGCTGAGGACTGGGTTGTACTGTTCTACATTGCGGCAGGGGTGAACACGGCGGCCGCGGTCTTCTACGCCGTGTGTGGCAGCGGGCTTGTGCAGCCCTGGGCGGTGCCAGGCAAGGTGGACGCCGCCATACCACCGCTCCTCTCCAACAATGGCGTCGTCGTAGGTGAAGAAAAAGACAGCGATGATCCCCCGAGGCAAAAATGTTAACCGATTCCTCAGCTGGTTCACGGTAACCAGGCGTTTACGTACTGGTGACTTTGAAAAAAAATCCACTGTCGCGTAGTTTAACGTGAACACTGACTTGCATACCTTCTGTGATGATAGCAAGGAATAAGCGAAGTCCCCAACAGGGCCGTTGACAGGATTTCCACGGCCTTATACAAGTACGTCTTTGGAGCCTCATTCCATCCCAAATACACAACCCACCTTTATTTTAGTCGAATCTGTTTAAAGTCTGACGCTATTAATAAATATAGATAGGAATAATTCGCAGGTTCACTGACCTGTAGACTAACCACCAATAATATATGTGTACTCTAGTAGACAACAGATACTCATTGGCTGCTCGCTGACACTGTGATATCACATGATTGGACCTGCATTTAGTTGCTTCTTTACTATTGGCTGAATTCTCTACAGGAGGTGTCAAATAAGTCAATAACCGATTGTGAAAATGACACGAACTTACGGATGTTGAAATCTAGCATGTGCCCTAACGAAAACGCGATTTTTTCACGTCTCTAGTAAAAAAAAATTTTGTGTGTTTACGTAAAGACACTAAATCACGTCTGAAACCGGGCTTCCATTGCACATGCCCCCTTTTTTTGTGGGCGTCCCTGCACTGTTTAAAATTTCCGTTAATTCACGGAAATATTTACAGAAAAGTACTGTCATTCTACGGAAGTGGCTTCCGTAATTTTTGTTTACGGAAGTTCGTCCGTATTGCCAGTTTATGGATGTTTGACCATAACTATCCATAAATTCATGGAAATATGTATATACAACTTTAAAACATATATTATTGTGTTTCTTTAAAAAAAATGCTGGTATTAATTATCACTATGACTCCTAGAGTTAATGTGCATGTGCGAAATGAAGAGAAGACAAGGCAAGCTAAGATAATGCAAGTGAAGCGCTGTTTCCTTGTTGTCCACACTTTGCCGCGAAGAGAAGAGATGAGGAGCGGCGAGAAATACAGCCGAGGACTCGTACCGCGCATCGACCAAGGGCAGAACAGTCCAGGAAGTGATTGAAGTGTCCCGAGAAGGCCACACACATCTTCTATTCTCCTCGCTTCAATTATCCTACAGTGAGTGGCCACACATCACTACATGGAACTTATCACAGCCGAAAAATGATCGCACTTCTCTGCATTTCACACGAGCGGGCATGCTCTTTTAAAGTTATTTATTTTTGTAGAGTAAAACCTTTTTGTCATAATGGTACTGATGAAGTTCTGTAAAATCAGGATGTCAAAAACAAAACTTGTGTCTCTTATAAAGTAGTTTCTTATTGCTGCATGAAACTCGCATAACATATATTTTGTTACTGTGGTACAATGGTCAGAGTATCTGTCTGGGATCATGAGATCGTGGGTTCGAGTCCCGACGAATTTGTGAAATTTTTCAGGTTATTAAATGGTAAGTCATGATATCGATAAATAATAGTAAATAGGTGTATGTAGTTTTTCCGTAAAATTGAGTGCCAATAATATAAAGAAATTTAATTTTTGTGAGGAAAACGAATTGTCCGAAAGAAAAATGCTGAATTTTGAAATGAAAATTTCAAAATTTCACAAAAATTTAAATAATACAAAAAATATCCATTTTTTGTTTTTATATGTGTCAAACCATAGCCTACAGCACTGTTATACACAATGAATTTTTTAGGTTTGGTATGTCAGTCGGTTTGAGAGGCGTACATAAAACCGTAAAGTGCAAATTTTGACGTTTACGACTCATTACTAGGGCCCGGTAGTTTTCGCGAAAAGACTTTTGTCCCACTTTTTTTTCAGTGTGTTACGTGTACACCTGCAGCTCAACTTCATGATTATTGGCAGAGTGTTTTTGTGCAGAGTTGTTAATCATTTGACTGTGCCAATCAGTACATGGATGACTGTGACACAACACGTCTGTGATTTGTGGGTTTAACCTCCAGACGTTGTGTGTTACGGCATCCAATCACTGACCACAAAGCAGAGATGCAGGTGCGCACGTAAGGCACTGAAACAAAGTGCTGCAAAAATCTTTTCGCGCTCTACTCATTACGCAAAAACTACGAGAGACACAAAAGTTTCCTAAGAGGAAGATTTAATCACAATTTATGTCTAAAATAAAAAAAAATCTGGTACAAATATAAAAAAAGTCGTTGAAAACGAACGGTGCCTTTAAAAACTAAATTTTTTCCGGGGGAGGGCCCTATGACTCGGGTTGTGGGCATAGCTACCTTTTAGGAGTGCCAACCTCCAAAAATAAAAACCAAAAAATGAATCCACTACTGTTCAGGCATACCACACAAACAGTCAGATGAACACACAGTAACTAGCAGCACAGTCTGTTATCGGGCAATAACGCGAAATATGCTGGGCGCTATGTATGAGTCACTAAAACTAACGTAGTTACAAAAAATAACGTACACTTTCAGAAACACGTTTAAAAATGTACGCACTTTTATATTTATATTATTTCAGAAGTAGTGAGATGAACCACAATTCACCACAGTGAAGTACACAATTTTCAATCACAAGCTCTAAAATGACAGCTCTAATACGTTGAAAAACATTATTTTTAATAATTTACGTCAATTTAATTTTACATTGGAGTTTTTGATCTTAACGCCGACGTAAAAAAGAAAGAACTAGAAAGTAATTTTGGCGACAATTTTTCAATTTGATGGCCGAAGTTTGAGTCCAACTATAATGGTCGTTATGTTTATTAAGGTAAAATGAAAGTCTGTGAAATACTTCATGCAATCGTAGAATATATCTCTAAAACCTAAAATTGGTATTAACTTTTGGGGCGGATTAGAAGTAGGAGACTGTTATTAGTTTATTTATTCTGTGGCGTCGAAAACTGTACAAGAAAAGAATAAAAACATTGTGCGATTTACTGTGTTGAGTGATATCATTGTTTCATTTATAGTTTCACAGGCAAACGGTAACGAATTTGAGTAAATGTTATGTCCTATGCAACCCTATCCTTCCCCAAATTGAGGCACTCAGAACACAAGTGGTGTATGTCCACTGTCCATAAACACTGCTCGCTGCTTTCTGGTTTAAAATGAGTATGTATATATACAAATGTTAGCATAAATTTAGTTAACACAGCGTATGTTAATATGCAATCAAATTATTTGTGATTCCTGAGAAAGAGAAATAGAAGGTTTTCTCGCAAACATATTTAACACAGGAAAACACTATTTTGGACTTAACACCACTTGTGTTCTGAGCTTTTCAACTGATAAGTGATGGTCATTCTCGAAGCCACATCATGCTAAACAAAGTGAAAACTGATTTTCCTTACGGAAAAAAAAATAAAAAAAAACAGTAAATTTATACGCATTGATACGTTTTATTTCTTTACTCGATGCTGCAGGGTGTACAAAAAACCCAGAAAACTCAAAGTTAATTTGTGTGAAATTATTTAAATTCAACTATCTACAATGCCGTTGAAATATTAGGTCTGTTTGATTCGGTATCTCCTTCGTCACTTTCACCTCTTTCGCGTTCGATTGGCCGGAAGTAATATGGCGGCGAGTATTCGACTGGCGGGGTTAACCTCCCCTCATGTCAGTTAGGTCATGTTCGTTTACCCTTTGCTCTCGAGGAGGAGTTGTGAGGGCAGGGTCAAAAATCTTTGTTTGTTTTTGGCAGTGATGTATGAAGCACCTTTATTACAATTATAATGGCCATACAAACCCCAAGGAAATAAAAATAATAATATATTGAACCAAAATTCTGTTTAAATTAAAAGAAAATGAATATCTTTTAACCTTAAGTTGTAACCTTATATCTACATTATTTGAAATTAGTAAAGACACTGTCATTGGTAACGTAATTTATATAATACTGTGAAAATCGTACGGTCGTTGCAAATGTGAGAAAATTATACCTTTTTTTATTAATTTTTTGGTGAAGTGCTTTTGCTTGTGCTTTGTTTAAAGTAACAAAAACCAGCATATTATCTTAGAATTATTTATTTAAATGACCATGACATATGGAAATAAGCCCCTTAGAGCACCCTTTTCTGCTGTTTTAGCAGTATGTTTATGGTTTACGTACGCAATAAATCCGAACATAACAGCGACAAACACTGTTCAGAGTCTAAATTACCCCAAACTAATGCCTACACATTCAATCTATCTGGCAACAATTTCTGAAGAAGATATTGTTAAAGTAATCAACAATCTAAAAAAATACCCACTCATGTGGAGTAGATGAGGTTCCAGTGACCTAATTTAAAAAATGACCACATCTGTTAAACATTCCCCTGGCAGATATTTTCAACAAGTGCATTTTCCACGGTATATTCCCTGACATTAAAATGTGCAAAACTCATTCCAGTGTATAACAAAGGTGAAAAAACTCAACTAGACAACTATAGGCCCATATCTCTGCTTACATCCTTCTCCAAAATACTAGAAAAGGTTATAGCACAAAAACTGATAAAATTCCTGAAAAAAATTATGTCTACTAATCAGTATGGTTTCATGGAGGGTAGATCAACAGAACAAGCCATATTCAAATTTATTAACAAGATACTTGAGTCCAATGGTAAGAAACTACTAACAACTGGTATATTTGCAAACTTGTCCAATGCATTTGATTGCGTAGATCATATCCTTCAAAAATGCTAGAACTCCATGGTATCAGGGGAATTGCCAATCAATTTATTCGTTCTTTAGAAAACGGACAACACATAACCTCGAGTGCAGACTACCAAAACACACACATAAATCACCATTATTCAAGACCTCGTACAGTTAAGATTGGAGTACCTCTAGGTTCAATCCTAGGACCCCTATTATCTGTACTATATATTAAAGACTTTCCTGGAAATATAAAAACTGGCTCTCCTATAATGTTTGCTGATGACGTAAACATACTTGAAGTTAATACAAATAAGCTGAGTCTTGAGCAAAATATGAAAGACCTTCAGCGATACGAATAACTGGTTCCTATCCAACAACTTAATACAAAATGTAAAGACATCAGCCATAATGAACTTTATTCCAAAAAAAATGGGAGGCAAATACTTTTGGCAATAGCTTTAAAATTAGAAAGGACCATATGCAGGAAGTAAACAGTATTAAGATTATTGGCTTGGCCATGGACAACCAACTAACTTGGAAAGAACACACAAACTTGCACCGCAAGAAACTCAGCTCCATGTGTTTTGCCATGTCAATGCTTAAAAAAGTAAGTGACCAAAATACAATCTTATGTTATTACTTCTCCAACATTCAGTCATTCAAAACTTACGGCGTCAAATTTTGGGGCAGATCGAGGAACTGTCAGACTGCTTTTAAATTGCAAAAAAAATATAGTCCGAATAATTATAAGCGCAGACTACAGAAGTTACTGTAGGCAGTTCTTCGGGGCAAATATGATAATGACCCTACCATGTCTGTATATACATCACTGTGTCCTATTCTATATTAAGAACATAACACCAATAAAAATAGTTACATACAGATTCATATAACCAGGCATGCGAACCAACTACACATACTCCCTCACAGGACTAAAAAATCCTCACTAAGTCCGTATCATTCTGGTGTAAAACTGATAAAAAAACTACCAACATCCATAAAAACAATAAGTTATCATAATATATTTTTAAAAAAGTCTTAAAAGCAATCTCTTAGGCATGACGTTTTATTCTGTTGAGGAATATCTTAATGCCTCATAACTATTGTAATACCTTAATAATACTACTGTTGTGTTCAACGTGCATAAATTTTAACATAGTGAATTTATAACAATTGTAACAATGTGACAAATCCATTATAGGTTTGGTAGTGGTCTTTTGCAAATTTGTTTTTATAAGAAAAGTGGTCTTGCTAGTTCTGGAATTGTGAATTATATTAGTGATATTGATCCTCGTAACGTTATGTGTTGGAAATCGTATATTCATGTATATAATCTATTTTTTAATTATGTACTGTTATACGTTTGTATATGGCTTGACAAGTCCAAACCCAGTCAGTACTGGGTGCACATGATACGCTGAATAAATCAATAAATAAATTCTTAGGAGTGAAAACCTGTTCGATTGCGGATGAAGGAGCTAGAATTCTTTTTGACCTAGGTCACTTGATCTCACGATTCTCACAACTCCTGAGATCAAAAATAGATACCGAATCATGCACGCCTATAGTTACGCGTTTACGTCGGTTTATACAAGCCCGTAGGAAGCATTTTGAACATTTGATTTGAAGTGAAAACCGAAATGATTTCCAAACGTCATATTAAATCAGATGCAACAGATGCCCTTTTTTTTTTTTAGAGGCAACCCGTATATTCAAGAACCATATTACAGATATATCGGCATGTGACGATTAAAATAAATAAACTTCTACAAATACAAAATGATGATCACAAATGTATTGTCGGCCACGCGTTATCTTACGAAGAGGAGACGTTCAGTCGTCATTGTACCTTTTTGTGCTCAGAGGTTCGGGTTCGAACGTCAGGTAAGTAAGACTTTGAACATGTGTCTTTTGTAGATTAAAATTATATTCAAGGCATACAGCTCAAAGTATTTAATCTTAGCATATGACTTAACAAAATACGAGACATTTGTGAGGTCTACAAGTAAGTCTACCAATCTTCTCTCATACGGAAAATGCTGCACTAGCACTGACATTCAGTTAAAACTTTCAATCCCATTTCGGAGGTCAAGAAGCATAGAACACCATAGGGCGGGGAGGGGGTTCCCCACCAGCGCTTCAAATTAGTTGCAGCGAATTATGACTGTTCTTTCTTATTTTTGGCGAAAGTATTTAACGCGCATTATATTTGTTTATCTGTATGAAAAGCACACACACTTCAACTATGTCGCTATAATATTAAAACTTTGGCACGTTTACTAGAAAAGTAATTTTCGGGCCCCTCAAAATGGCCAAAAATGGCATTTCCAGACTGCCGTATAGGAAAAAATAACAACCGGATTCGAAACACACAAATATAGAAGCAAGCGTTAGACTTTGAACAATGCTGGCCACAAATAAAATAATGTGGTCGCCGCTTGAAGTCCCATAGGGTAAAGGACAATAGTAAAGCACTGCACGCCAGCTGAGTGGCTTACACGGAGAGGCGATAATACATTACATATGTCAGTCAACGGCAACCTTACCGCTCCTGCCTCACACACACTAACACAGCCTATCTAGGGAGGCCCCTTAAGGCCATTATCTTTCATTTATTTCAAACTATTGCAAATAACAAATATTTTTTAACCTAATGCTTTGAAAAAATTTAAAACTGTGTACAGTCACACGATACACAATTTTGCCAGTGCGTTTTTTGAAGTAATCTACTGTTTGGTAGAAAAAAAATAATTTTTCTTCATTTTAGCTTATTTTAACAACAATATATGTAATATATCAGGGGCCAAAATCTAAAAATCCGTTAGGTGTATTGCAACAGAAAAATTTAGATACAAACGATGATTATATAAGTGTTAAAACTGCCAGAATGAATTTTTGGTATATATATTTATATTAATTTGCCTTAAAAATATTTTCGAGACCACTGCAAAACTAAAGAGCGAAGCATAAGTAGAGGGAATGCCATTTTACGTACCTCTTCCTGTAGTCCAACAACATCACCGCTATTCCTTAAAAATGTAAGTAAATTGTAAATATAGTGCACACAAATTTTCAAAGAAGTTAAAACATTGTAATTATATTTTTCGTTGGTTAATCTTGGGGAAAAACATGAAAAGAAGAAGGGCCTTTATTAATTTATGATATAAATACACGTGTGATTTCTGCTGATTGCAACTGAAATTTTGAATTGCCTTGTATGTGAAAATAATGTATATTTTACTTAAATGTCATACTGTAGTGCTAGTCATTGTCACATTAGTAAGTCAATAGTTAAGAATTCTTATCTTTAATACAGTCTAGGCTTACATTTAATATTTAGGCAAGATTATATGTATAATTTCTGGAAAAGAAATGCTTGCAGGGAATGCACTGTATTGCTGTATGAGTTTGATAGGAAAATTGAGGTCACAGACAAGTTAATTTGTGAAATGGTCCATTGTTTGTTATTTATTTTACAGGTCAGAATACCGTAGTTTTAAAACTGTACTAAGAGCAAAAATTAATGTGTAGGCCTAAAGACCTGCACTATATATTTCGCTAAACAGTTTTAGGCCCACGCTTTTAGTAGCCTAACTTGAAATGTAGGCGTAACAGTGACAAATAAAATTTTATGTTTTACGTAGGAGAAGGTGTAATATATTTCAAGGCGTGTGAGTATATAATATATTTATTTAAATGATTTTTAATTCAAACATGCACTTTGTTTGGTAAAAGTTTACTGAGTAGATTTATAATTGTGAAGAATGTTTACATTTAACAAATACAATACCAAAATAACTTCTTACAAGTGCATTTTGTCACGTTTTAACTAAAGTTGTCACGTCAGTAATATCATGAAATCTGATTATTAACGGAGAAAATGTTCTTTAATAAAATCCCTTAGCTGGTAAAAACTTTTTTGACTTATTTCGAAGCAAAAATATTTTGAAAATTCTTAAGTTCTCACGACAGATAATTTACAGAGATTTGTGACTAAATTAAAGTATGCTAGTACATGTATTACAATGTCTAAAATTTGTAACACACGTACAGAGTTTTGAGGATGTTTCAGACTGCTAAAATTAAAATGCAAAATTTTTAAATGATTAGTTGAAACCTGCTGAAAGTAAAGCTATTCACTGCCGTTGTTTTATAAAATAAATCATATAACGTAACACATTTTTAAAAATATCGGCTTTGGGTGATACAAAATATGTCCACATAACATTTTTGTTCCTCTTGATGTGAAGACTGGTTTCGCAAAATACCGATTTTAAACATTCCGTATGATGAGGGGAATACTATACCCTCACACACAGAAAGGAAAGAGATCTCACAAAAAATTGTCTGTTTTATGTGACGAAAATAAATTATATAGAATATTTTTATGCAATTGTCCTGTTTGTATTCAGAAACAAATATCTATAATATTGAAGGCATGGCGAAGGAAGAGGATACCACCCACGTTTGTAAACTCTGAGAAAAAAATCAAAATATATTTTACTTATGATTATTGTTTATTTACACACGCATAATACGAACATGATTTTATCTTTAACTTAACTTTATTTGCTTGTTCCTTAGAAGAGTTTAGCAATGTGGTATACACCCTTTTCCCACCAAACTCTTCAATTCAAACCATTTTCAAAATTTGCTGTAATTCGTTTTACTTTTCTTTTACAATTACATTTAAATATTTATGTTTCGCTCACTCGTGTGTACAATGGATCAACTGACGGTAGCACCACAGTCAAATTTAAGTTTTAATTTTCACGGCAATATTAACTCAATCTGGGAAGATGATAGGCCTACAAAAGATAAATAACGGATTTTATCTGCGTTCACAAAAGTCGCATGTCAGGGTACCTCGCGAGGCCTACTGTCTATGAAGACTGTAGATAGACACATTCCTTTACAAACAGTTAGATCAACTTAAATATAGTCAGTTGCATTCTCGTCCAATGAAAATGTACTGACGTGCTGTACGTTTGAGGTTAGGATGCGAAATTGGCGAAGCTCCACCGGAACATCAGACTATTATAATCTTACCTTATAAATAGCACCTACAAGCTGCAGACTCAACCACCAATAGGTTCCGGGTACTACAGAATAAGAATCTCAAGACAGCGCTCACAGTATCAAACAGCTCACACCGCGACAGTGCAATTTGCTAAACTAAATCAAGATCGCACACATGACGCACTCTCCGCCATATGGAGTTGATTGATCAGACTGCATCTGGACTGCCTGTCTCCCTCCCCTCCCAGTCGGAAGAGGGGAAGGTAGGGGAAAGCCACCGCGCTCTCCTTTGTTTATTTGTCTTCTCTCTGGCTGACTGTGACGTCACTGACCACGCACAACGTTCAGTGCACTGGGATATGTAAAACGAATCCAACCGAAGATTGCCGAAGTTTCCGTCCTCCTCCATCTGACAACTAATGAAACTAAAAATAAATAATAACTTGCAAAATATATACCTAACGAATAAAAATTATGCATCAATGCTGAAACATACCATTAATAAACAGTTTTGTTTATTATGCTGAAAAGTTAAATCGAAATAACGAAAGTCTTATTATGAACATGACAATTCTGAGACGCTTCTTTTGTGGGAATTTGTGTGTTGTGATGTTGGTATGAGGAAGGGAGGTATTGTAGCCTACTTCGAGCGTCTTCGGCGAACATGTCATCGATCGTCAACTACAGATGTCCTATTTATGGCTGGGGGGGGGGGGAAGGGGGGGGGATATTAAGTGTTTTCGACAGACATCTCGCAACATTGCGGTCATCTTTACGCTTTTCGAATGTGAATCACTACATAATAAATAGTCTAAGTTTCAATGCTTATTCGATGAAGATAATTTGCCATTTAGAATTTGGGTTGTATTGGAAAGGGGAGGGGGGTGGCAGACGGTAGCACGATGGCCACTCAGCCTTAAATACGCCCATGACAGTGATTCTCAAGTGTTTTCGCACGTTGACGGTGAGCATGCGAATATATTGTTTCCTTGTTCCGTGCCATGTTTATAGAAACCACACAGCCGAAGAACATACAATACGGCCTACACTTCAGTCGCGTTTATACAGGTTGTTGCAGACATTTGTATGCAACTTTTGTGTGTACGACATTTTGTTGCAGACAAAATACTAATGCGCTCTCGTGTTTTCTGCGACTTTTCTTGGCGACATAGAGAGCTGGAGAACGTTCACAGTTCAGATGGCGAGTGTGGAAGATATTGCACTTGCAACAGCAGCCTGCAAAGTTTTGGCGAAACAACGTGCACCTCGTGGGTGGTGGGTAAGACCATCGTTATAAGTAAGATCTGTGTAGAGTGGAAGTGAGTTGTTGAAAGATTAGAATAAAGATGACTGGAACCCGTTGTGTGGTGAACTTAGATCGGTAAGATTTTCCAAGGAATTTTGAAAATGTTATTTCTACGATACGGCCTAAAATTGTGCAACAGGACACAAATTATAGACAGGCTATTCCAGTGCAAGGGAAATTTGCTGTCTCGTTGGTTTTTTTTTTTTTTTTTTTTTTTTTTTAAGCAATTGGGGATTCTTACACTTACGACGTTCCTCGCGTTGTTCCACACAGGTAACACGGGGTTTATCTATCTCGGCAATAAAAAAACTGAATGTTCGTTTCCTGGCTCAGTGAATCAATCGTGAACTGCTCTCGTAGGGCGGTGCAATAAAATACTGATTTTAATTATTTGAAGAAAATGAACCTCACATACTCTGGGTGCCTATTGCCGCCCGTCTTTGTTTTCAGTTCCACTATCCAAAAAATTATTCACGACGAATGATATCACGGGGTGCCTACCGCCGTCCCTGATATCCGAAACAAATAGTTAAAAATTAGAGACCTTCGTTCTCCCTCGACGTCCGCGGCCAAATGCATCGACCCACTTTCTCTCTTCCCTGTCTTGGCGGCAAACCACCCTCCCAGTCCAGTGGTCACGAGGGGGTGCCTCTGGCCAATCAGTGTCGAGCATCCTACAAAGCTCCGCCCTCAGAGATCAGATTCCGTCTCAATTCACTTCGCCTTCTTTTAATTTCAAATTGAATTTTTAATCTACAATTACATATTTTATATAAATACCTAAAATGGCACGTTACGCACTGCATAAGTTATTTGTTTAAAATATCAGACAGCACAGTAACACTGTGCCAGAGGCGTGTGAGGCATCGAAAGAAGTACTGATGGAGAACATTAAGATAAGAACAAAAAATATATATTATAAAAATGTATTCATTCATAACTAAGAATAATTCAACAGGGAGAGTTGACAGTAGTATATGGTATAGTAATCAGTTTATTTCAAAATACTTACAAAATACTTTACTAGCTCCTGCTTAGTCTTTTATTAATATGCGATGGTCCTCTCTGATAATTCTTACGTGTCTTACTAATTTTTTTGTGATGTTGTTGCGAGAGTAAATTAAAGTCAGTCAGTCTTTTTTTTTTTTTTTTACGGATAGCAAGTCGTCACTGTGCTCTCCTGGCGTGGATTTATCGGCCAAGTTTAGATTCCGCCCGCACGACTGGTCAACCTCGTGACATGCGAATCGGCCCTGGCGTTAACACTCAGGTCTCTCGCCGTCCGTGACTATAATACAACCCTAATTTTACGAACTACTGAGGCGGTACGTATCACCCTTGTAGGGCTCTACCCTAGATGTTGTGATTAGTGGAGGGGGTAAGGGGTGGAACCAGCCTGGTTCTAGTAGGTGAGGGGGTTAGCGGGGAAATGTCTTCAGCACCGAATGAGCGCTGCAACTTTTGTCGATGACAAATGTAGGACACAAAATGTTTCACTCCTTTGATCTTTACCGACTCTTTGTGGGAAACATCATTTCTGTTGCAGACACGGAAAATCTGTCGTCGATACCAATTGTTGACGACAAAGTAAGTGCTGTTTTGTGAAATGCCGTTGACATTTGTCGTCGAAACATGTCGTCAACTCCGGTGTAAACGCGGCTTTAGGCCCAGAATAACCAATGCTGTTGACTCCGTGACTTGGGTTTCCAAACATATAAAAAATAAGCATTCCTATTATTATTATTTTTTTTTGCATTCGGTGGGATTTTTCGTGACGCATAAAAACGTCGACGTTTCTCCTTCACTGAATGAGTCATTACATTAAATATAAAACTTCTGTTCATATCTTTATGGTCTGTAAAATGTATTTAAGCAGTTAAGTTTATGTTACTCGATATTAACTGTCATATGTTGTTATAACTGTTCACATGTATGATTTTGTGTTTATTTCAGTTTAGTGAGCTTTTGAAGGTCGTCAAGTTATTACGCTGTTTTCAATAACATTGCATACCTTATTACATATTAAACTAACATATTGCGTCATCTTCCAATATAGTTAAGTTCCATGTGAGAAAAATGTTCATGGTCCTTCTTTTTAGTGAAAGGACTTCAGGTAAATTTCCTTTTTCTTTTTCTTTTTCTTTTTTTTTTTAATCAACAGTGCCTGGTAACCTTTTCTACACTGTCTGCGTCATATACATACAGTAAAATAGTAAGTGAAAGATTTTGGCGTGGTATATAATCCCCCCTTTTTAGGATTTGAATTTAAATCCTTATAGACAAATAAGGCTATTGGATGGGCGTCTCATTTACGTGGAAACCGCGACGATAGCACGCTGATTAAAATTTTTGTAGATGATTAATTGAAAACACCCTTCATCCCGTTTCATTACTTTTCCCCTATTTAAGTGTTAAATTTCGAAAAATCAATAAACTGCATTTCAAGTATTTAAGTAAGCATTTATCTTAAGCAATAATCGCGTCAATATCTAAAATTCTGTGAGGTCAGTATATATCGATCACGAATCTAAATTATATTTTACCTCTTTTTACATCTTTGGGGTTGAATTCGGAAAATATTATGAAATATACTTTCGGTCTACACCACGGTCTATGAATGTAGAGGTCTTGACACTGCGGAATAAAATGTGACTCCTTTTTGTCGCCGAGCGCTAGTAGAAATTTAGTGGAAGATTTGTCTTGTTTTTGTATTTGGCTTAGCTTAAAATGTGAAGTTGTTACTGGATTTGCGAGTATTATATCGAAGAAAAAAATGGGAACGTAATTTTGTATTGGAACACATTTTTTACAACAATAAAATTTAATTTTTCAAGCTTTCACATGTAGATGCACATTGCAACGATTCTAAAATTTTGTAGGGCACGAAATATAGTTTTTATTCTAATGTGTTCACTAAAACAATAATACACAATATATTTCTTCAGACTACTTTTATAAACAGTTCCACACATGCCAATGCATTTATGGACACGGAACATGTATATACTATATCAGCTTACATTATTAACATTATATTATGTAAATAATTGCAAAAAGGTTCAAACGCGAGATGTAAACAAGACAAATCTTCCACCAAAGTACTACTAGCGCTCGGCGACATGAAGAGGTAACTTTCTCTTGCTGGAGAGCACACGCAGTGTCAAGACCTCTTCCTCTTAGACCGTGGTCTACACGTAAAGATCATCCTCAAGCAAACAGCCCTTCGATATATCGACTGGTTCGATAGTTATGGACGAATAATCGAAAACACATTTTACGTCTTTCCACCCCCTTAATTAAAGACTTTCAAAATGTCTTAAGTCCTTTGTATATACGTATCAAATTGAAGTAAAGATCACGACGATGGCCCATTGGTGGAGCCCACGGTTTTTGGTGGAAAAATTCCTGCAACAACTTGTTTCAGTGCCTTATGTGCACATATGCAGCTCTGCTTCATGGTCAGTGATTGGCTGTTTATAACTCTCAGCGTCTAAGGTACTACCCGCAAATCACAGACGTGTGGTGTCGCAGTAACCTTGTTCCTGTTGGCACAGTCAAATGAGCCACGCCTGTGCAATTATATATTCTGCCAATAATCATGAAGAAGATCTGCAGATGCAGAAATCTTTTTACCAAAAATCGTGGGTTCTACCCATTGGGTTCGAACTGTACAAACGGTTAATAAAAAACACACTGCCCCTCTTTTTACTTTTGGGCGTCGAATACCGAAAAATAAAATCTTCTTGGGTATTCACATCAGCATCATTTTGAAGTAAAAGGCAACCCTGTGTCCCAAAGAGTTCGATAGATATTGATAATTAATCTATAACACAATTAAGGTATTTCCACTCCCTTAATGATTGTATTTCGAAAAACCCTTAAATTGGCTAATATTTTTTTTTATAATTGACCAATTGAAGTAAAAGTCACTATGACAGGCCGTCGGGTTCGAGCTATGTAGACGATTCTTATAAAACACATTTGACATCTATTCACCCACTTAGGAAAAGAATTTTGAAAAATTCATTCTTAGTGCTTGCCTGCGACCGAAAGGGAACGCACACAAAATTTTCGCATTTCTAGGTCCGGCTGTTTGGGTTGAAGTTTGATATGTCAGTCAGCCAGTAAGTCTGTCAGTAAGTAAGTCAGTCATTCAGGGTTCTCTTTTATACACAGAGATTTACGTTCCCAAGCATCATTTCTTTTTAAGTCTTTTGGGGGTAGCATGAGCAGTGTTTTAAGAAATTGTACGTAATTTCACTCACAGCAGCCTTAAGAAGGAAAACAAATAAGCGTTACACAGAAACAACAAGAGTCAAATCATTGTCAGAGCAAGTTTTCATTCTATTCTGCCATGTGTAAAATAAAAATTCCCGAACAACAGCTAAAATTACCCCAGAAATCTCTAGAAACCCCAGATGAAGCCTTGCGGTTATGTGAGTGCATATGTCGTACAGCCTTGTAATTACTTTACTCATTAAAGGCGGACTTACAATAATCCGTCGCTTCCGTCAATCGTCCGCCGTTATTCCTTCCACGTGCAATGTTACCAATCTACAAACAGAAAACTTCTGTGAGGCATAAATAAATTCTCCTCAACAGCTTATTTATTTTTACGGATTTTTTCATTAACCTATGGCTGCTAATAAGTGCAAGTTTTGTTTTTCATCAAGGACTAATTTTGCGAGCATAATATTTACTAATAAAATTATTTACGTTTTAAATTGATAAATTATTATACAAATAAAAAGTGTATCTCAGTATTTTAATGTTCCCCGTATTCAAAAAATCATTTAATCTTATTTTAAAGTAATGCATTTGCAGTACTAAGCAAGAAATAAATAAAATAACCTCACAGCCTTCTTATTAATATGAAATGGTTGGAACAATCGCCGCCATCTTTAGAAGGCTGTGTTTTCATCCGTCGCCCGTCAAAAGTTAAAGCTTGCCAAGCTTTCCACGGACGGACGGATGGAAATATTGGAACCTTCTGATTGGCTGAAGGTCACGTGACTGACGGACGGACGGTCGACTGACGGAAGCGACGGATTATTGTTAAGTCCGCCTTAAGATTACGTGTGTCTTACTTGCGACAATTGCGGGTACTGATGAGTTTGGTCTCGCCGGGGTTCAACCCTAGTGCTCAAAGGTAAAAAAAAAGTGACAAATCATATAGTTTATTTAGTAATTAAATTGCGTGTAACTGTCCACAATAATGTAACAAGTTTGGCCTAGGTACATTAGGGATGGAGGTCTTTGATAAAAGAAAATAAATAAAGCTAACCTAAATTTTTTACAAATATCTACGCCAAAATAATCTCTATATGTCACTAATGATTAATTACTATTAAATAAGACATCGAGCAACACAAATAACTACAATTTATATAAAGGTTATAAAATCTAAATATCACAGCACCAATTTGTCCCATACCAACTGCACTAGTCTAGAAGTAGCGTTGTATAGTTTTTGCCAAATTTTAAAACAGCATTAATTAAGCAAAGTTTGTAATATACTTCTATATACATCTTGTATACCGAAATGTTACTAAATACTGTACAGTGCACCTTACTATATTAGCAGCATTATTGGTTGTGGAAAGAAGAAAAGCTCAATATTTTCTTGTATAGTTAATGTTATCTACGAAGGCTAAGTTATGACAGAATGAGTCAGTGAGGTTTTTATGTGTTCCACCTAAGCCACTCAGACACAAAATCAATCTGTTCTTATTTCAATGTCTATCAAGTCATTCGCTTGTATTGTCCATGTAATTCAACTTTAATAAGTTTTGACCATTCTGAGCGTATTGTTATTTTTCAACTATTCTTGCGAAGGGGATAAAGCTACAAACTAAAGACGTATTTTGTACGTACGCCATTGAAGCAAATGGTGTGCCACAGAAAACCAGAAAATGCACACAAACAGACAAGTAAACAAACAAAGTGACTTTGGTTGCAACTGGCAAACAAAGGTAAACATATACAATTCCACAAGGAATTCTGACGGTGGCTTTGTTAGCCACAACGAGTACCCAAGCACCATAAAACAAACCAAGGAAAAATTAATAATTAAGATTATTCCACAAAAGGAATTCCATCAGAAAGTTAGAAACAAAAGACAAAAAAAAATTGCAACAACGAACAAACAAATCAAAATAACGAAAAAAAAACTGGATGTAGACGACACAGCGGAAACACATACGCCTTGAGGAAAGCGAACGAAAACAAATAACGCAGCAACTCTGGACAGTAAGGCAATAAAAAAAACAGTCGAACACAGTAGTATCCTTGCGACAAAACAAAATGCGATGTGTGTGTGTGCGTCAGTGTGTATGTGTGTGTGTGTGTGTGTGTGTGTATATATATATATATATATATATATATATATATATGTATATATGGAGATAAAAATTTAAATAAGTTAAATAAATATCATAAGCCCTTACCTAAACATGCGATTAGTTGGTGCACTTTAAGTTTCCGTTAATTTTAAGTAACCCAAGTAAACCGTTCAATGCAGGTCATTGATACAATGCACGATGATCTTTTTATGCGAGGAGATGGATAAGTGGTTTTGAAGTCAAAACCAAAAATAGTAATGTGTACTAAACTAATCGCTATTTGTTAGTTTAACATAGAAATACTAGCCTTTCATATAACTTAAGATGTCTCTTTTATAGTTGTGTTTAAAATACTACAAATAAATATCAATAGATAGCAGCGTACCTGCCAAAAAGAAAACATTTTAAAATGCATTGATTTTTTTTAGAAACACTTACCACACAGCTAAGGTGTTCAGATGAATGGTAGTTGCAGATTTTTTAAGCAGTTATTGTATGTCATGATGATAACCCTTTTTAATTTCAGGATGTGTGAAGTGAAAAACCTGCCCTTTGATCCTAAAATACGGGGTATCTTTCAGTGTTATATTCCTAGTGTTACTGTTAGGCCTGACGAGATGGTGTTGCTTGCTTTACTGCAGCAACGGGGCCCGGGTATTTGAAGGGCCGGAGCTCTTTAAAACAAAATGCTATGACTATTATACATCTGCTATTATTATATGGTTATATTTTAACACAGCAGTTGTTAATAACACGCAATCGTAATTATTTGATGGTTTATGAACTGGGAAAAATTTCAGGCTTTCTTGTTCGAACAGTTTATAGATGTATTGATTAGAAGGGCCTGAGATCACCATGCTAACGGGGTCCGAGCTGACTCTCGACGGGCCAGAGCTGTTCATATTTCAGACCTTTGGAAGAAAATGGGTTGGTGGAAAGGAGGAAGGTAAAATTGGACAAACAGAAAGAAAAACATTAAAAACAAAAAAAAAACTATATTAGCTGACCTAATGTATATACTGAATATGACATTAACGTAGACATTTTATGCGCGTATGCAACCATTAAAATAAGAGCTTCTCCGACCTCAAAAGCATTTTACACTTCTGTGCACAATCTCTGCGGCGATGGTTGCCAAATGTGCGAAACAATCTCTGCGGCGATGGTTGCCAAATGTGCGAAACAATCTTAGCGGCGATGGTTGCCAAATGTGCCGCACAGTCTCAGCGGCGATGATTGCCAAATATGCGGCACAAACTCAGCGGCGATGATTGCCGAACGTGCGGCACAGTCTCAGACACATGTTGACCATCTGCGGTAAAGCTTGGATATGTTCCAAGGAAAGCAGTGCTAATCAAAACCCTCGAGTTTTTCGTGGAACCATAAGACCAGTAGCGCTTTAGAATTATCCAGTAACAATTCAATAATAGCCAAGTATTCTTATTTGATCCTACCAGCGGAATGTATGTGTCACGTGCTCATTGCGTATAATCGGGTCTAATCAGTCATGGGCAAAGTACGGCCCGCGGGCCAACTGCGACCCTTCGGGCTAGTCAATCCGTCTCGCGACGAGGTTTTCAATAACCCCTACAGTTACACATTGGACAAAATGTGTTTTGTTCAATTTTTTTTCGGCCCGCCTAGATAATTTTTTAAATCTTATCTGGCTCTCCCCTTAAAAAGTTTGCCAATGTCTGGATCTAATATCGCTCTTCTTTAACCACGACCTCCCTCCGCCTCAGGTTGTCACCGACATAAAAGAATTTCCTACAACACGAGGTTATATTAGAATGATGCTGGTGTATGTAGTCATGAGAAACGAGGCCTAGCAAGCCTTTATTTGACTATTTCTGCTGTTTCCGTGGTAATTATCTTTTAAGCCTAAACGAGAGCAGACATAAAAAAATCTGTTTGACAATTTTGTTTAGAATTGTTTTCTCCTAGATGGCTAGTATTTTCAAGGAAGTATAGGCTATACTATGGCGTTAGCTAATTATGGAATTAACAAAATTCTTGTTAATTGACTCCTTAGTAGGAACCGTATAATTTACTGTCTTTAAAAATTATCTATCATAGGAAAACACATTTTAAAGAAAACTGCCGAGCTGATTTGTGATAAGTGCTCTCTGTTAAGATTAAAAAATAATCACTTACCACAAAAACAATAGGAACGGGGCAGCCTGGCGTTATAAGTATCACTATCTCACAGCCGAGAAGATGCGCTGAGTCTTATCACTAAATCAAACAATGTGAAGAACACTGATATAGATATAAAGGTAGCCGTTTTAAGATAATATTTTATTTTCAAATATAATTTCAACAGACATGGGCCACTACGGCTAGCTAGTGCATCGGTAATTTGCGAACACTTATTTTTTTCTTAGAAAACTACATATTTTATGTAAATACATTATTTTACATGCGATGGAGGTCACACTTCGACTTTTATTCTTTTTTGTTTCCGTGGGTTCTATTGTGGTGTCAACAGAGGTAAGCCAAAAATTATTTAACGGTCACCACATTGTGAATTTTATTTGTTATCCATTGTTTAGAATACAATCTCTGTTTTCGGTATATTTCGCGGTTGAGATTATGTGTGAGTTCTGTTGCAGTATCAACAGAGGTAAGAATAAAAAAATATTTAACAGGCATCACATTGTGAATTGCGTTTGTCAACCATTGTTTAGAATGTAATATCTGTTTCCGGTATATTTATATGCGGTTGAACTTATGTCTCAGTTCTGTTGCAGCATCAACAGTGGTAAGTAAAATAATATATTTAACAGGCACCACATTGTGAATTTTATTTGTTATCCATTGTTTAGAATGTAATCTCTGCTTTTTGTGAATTTAACATTAAAAATTATAATAGAACATCTCGTCTTTCAAACCAAAGAATGATCTTTCATTATAGAAGCAGCATTCCTTACATGGAACCATTGAAAATTACAACTTTTTTGTTTTGCGACTGTACTAAGATACACGCTTGAAATTTGTAGTAACTTGGAGAATTTCTATCACAACCGCATTTATCGGAAGTCGTACTGCTAGAATCACTGGCATTTGCTCGCTGAAAGTCAGTTCTATCTACTCTCGGCAGTATTGGGTATAGTTGGATATTTATTTGTCAGGGAATTTATTGTAATTAGAAGTCTTTATGGAAACCCAAAAAGATTTTGTTCAATTAAAACTACAGTTGAATACCATAGGTTATTACAGTACAGTAAGATCTTTTAAAGAAATTGTTATTTTTCCCTTTGCAATATTTACCTCACACTTATTAATACCGACATAGCCGTGGATGTAACGAACTATGTAAATAATTGGACAATACTCATAATTTAGAATGTAATGTCACAGCAAAATACATACCCTTATTCGAATACTGTACCTGACAAAACTCTTTTCACAAGCGCTCATTCTTGCGTAAATATTCCATAGACTGTCATTAATCGAAAAGAGAATTTTCTCTTTCTCTATTGGAGATCTACGAGTTCAGAAGACATTTTTGTACTCACAGACAGTAGACGAGCAGTCGCCTGTGGTGACCATCTCCCAAGGTTCTCTGAGGGGCGTATCAGCGACTACACGAGACAAGACCACCTACTACAAGTTCCTGGGTATCCCGTATGCCAAGCCACCCCTAGGCGCCTTACGGTTCAAGGTAGGTAACACCTGTTTCTTCAACGGAATTTGACGCACGCCAAACTTAAGGACGCTGCCTGCAATTACATATTATATTATATACGACGATACTTAGTCAATTTTAACGATATCATTTTTGGACGAAAACCGTTTCCTGCGTTGAGAAGAGGAGAATATTGCTGCAGGAGAAAGACGCAAGAAAAAATCATTACATTATGTTTTTGAGTGTCTTCATAGTTCAAATATTTACTGTAAATTGTTTTCCAGGATATTTATAAGATGCTTTAAGAGATGCTGTAACAATGTAGGCCTCGCCAAGATGAACAATAATATCACTGGTGGCACTGTAGGTACTGAGGTCCGCTTTTTTTTAAATTTAACATAAAAACCTCTATCTTTGCAGGCAGGGTTCTTAAACTGCTAAATTTTAAAACAAGGATAAAACATGCCTTTAAAAAAAGTATTGGCCCTATATTAAAAGTAACTTTTTGTGATGATATGATAGGAACTCAACCCATGTTCCTGTTCACACAATATTTATAGCTTAGGAAACACTGCGAAATTAAAATATAGGCATATTTAACACAATTTTCTGGTAGGTTTCAAATGGTTTGAAACTAATTGTGTTAAAGGTAGAGTTAGTTGTGCATTATTAATAAAAGCTATGGAATAGGTGTAACTTAAGTAAAATTTTATTGTCACTGCTCAAGGTTCAATATTTAAAAAGGGTTGACAAATGCCTGTGCTTTAGTTCAGAGCTTGGTGTGTATTGGCGATGTGAACATTTGATGCGTGCGCCAAAGTCGCCCTAATAGTTTATTCGTTTCTAATCCTCCAATGCGCAAAACAACTCAAGGGCGGTCTCACCACCAAAGGATTGGTGAAGTCACGCCTATGTCCCGAAAGACGTTTTTCAAGTAGTACCAGACCGTAATTCTGACACAACGAACCAAAAGTTTTTTGTTTGGTACTGTGGAATATCTGAATTTATGCCAGTAAAAGAATACAGAATATATGTTAGCGTAGTATAGTTATATGGTCAATTCTACACTTCTTCTGCTCCATTGGCAGCATTGCACTTGAGGATTTCTCTATAGATTGCGCACTAAACCGAAGAAAATACAGCAGTTCAGCTCAAAAGAAGTTGCCCCATTAATACTAATACCCTTGTAACTTCTCTGGGATGTGGGTAATTAAAGAATTATATAGGTCCTCTAAATGTGGAAACATCTTTCTTCCGCGAGTGTTATATACTCTGTACACACATGAAAAAGAAAATTCCTTATTTAGTACTGACTCTTCAGAACAAAGAGAGCATTCATCCACACTCGTTGAGTTCCGTAGGGAAAAAAAACTAAGATTTCCCTTTCTTGAGTGATACCGGGTGGCGATTTCTGTCCATCACTGATACAACCAACTAGCGAGATAAGAAATCACTAAACCCCTTCTATGTAGATGGAAAATGTATGTTCGGTTGCAATGGATTGTGGGATGGAACATGGGGAGGGGGAAGGGGTCGAGGATGGTGCTGAGGAACCTGGAAGAAAACTAAACCCAAAATGGCGGACGATTTGATAAAACGACAACACATGATGTGGAACTCTCTTGAAGTTAACCGAATACAAATGTGTCAGCAATGTCGTAGGGACGGTGACGTAATGTAAGATGAAAATGGTCAAAGATAAACATAATTCATTCAACATGTTAAAGGTAACGTAAGATGGTGGTAATATCGTCCAAGATGGCGGCCGTTTATCCCCATGCCTTATCCTGCATACTACTGCAAGTGGAATGACATTTCTCACGTTTGTAACTGTATGTTGAAACTCCCATTTGGGAGGAACCATTTAATTGATTATCTTTATTTACACAGCAGAGGCTAATACTAACATTAGCAATGTTGATTTTTAACACCAAAATGACACCGGTCTGCTATTCTCATTGTCTATTAAGAAAAATAGACGTATACATTCTAAATACACCAAAGCTATGACTGGTTAGATTACTGATATGCAGGGAAAACGTAGCTATAGGCTTCTACCTGTGTTACACAAGTTTTGCAGCTGCAGTCACCCCTTTAAAGGCTTGTTCCTTAGTTTTTTTTTTTTTTTCAAACCGGTGCCAATAATTCAAATATTTTTAAACCAAAAGCACTTAAAGAATTTGAGACACTGTGCAGTCACACTATGCACAATACTGAGGATACGTTTTGTTAAATATAAAAGTATCACCATTCGCCAGAAAAAATATTTTGCTTAATTTTGACTTATTTTCACGACAAAAACGTGGTACTTTGGGCGACGAAATAAAAAAAAACCGTTTAGTACTCTGCTACAAAAAATTCAGCTACAAAATTTGACATATTAGTGTTAAAACTGTGGAACAAAATTTTGACATGAGTATTAGGTAGCAATAAACCAAACTACTTTTTAAATCACTGCAAAACTAAGGAACAAGTCCTTAAGAGAAGCTACGCGATCCATTTGTGCAATCATATGTTTAAGAAATTGCATTTCACGGTTTGATCATTAAAAATGTATATAAGTTACAAATATATATATATATATATATATAATGTATTGTATACATGATTTCTTTTAATTTCTGTGATTAGCATGGTATTTTCTCTACAAGGGGCAGTCTGGTCGGCTCTACTGTCGTTCTGTACAGTTTTATGCGCTCTCTGCCTATTTTGGGCTCTCATTTTCTCTCATTATCCAACTCGATGGTGACGATTATAATGAGTGAGGATGAAATATTACTTATCACAAGAAAAAGAGAGTGAAGTGTTAAACTGCTCAGCATCTTCTGTTATTATACTCATTCGATGAGTTTGTTTGAGCAGTTTGCAGAGCTCTGTAAATAATTACAAGGGTATGTATTTTTGCCGTGTTTGTAATGAAGTTAAAATATAAAATGGTGAGTTGTTTTTATTTCCAAGGCACCTCAAACACCAGAGAGCTGGCATGGTGTGAGGAATGCAACTTCGTTTGGCTCCAAGTGTATGCAGTGGAAGGCAGCGTCAGAGGAGGACTGTCTCTTTCTCAACATCTTCACTCCTAATGTAATGTTTTTTTTTTCCATACTGATAAGACCTTAACTAAATATAATACATTTTTTGCGCCTTACAATAGTTATATCCATGACACATTCACAAATAAGTATATTTGATTGTTTCAATTTATGCCAGGCATTTGTACAGCAAATGAAACCTTTAAAATATTTGTATAGCAAGGTTTAAATGTACTGTTTGCAAGTACACATATATTTGTATGAAATTTTTAACAATCTATTAATTTAAACTTCTTCTGGCGATCTTTTATACATTTTGAGAAAGTAAAAAAAAAAAAAAAAAAAAAAAACAAAGAAGTAACGGGGGCACATACTGTACCCCTCTAATTCTACAGCATCAAGAACATGCATTTGTAGTGAAGAACGAATCTGCAAATGTTTTAAGTTACGCAGAGCTGACTTCGCAACTGGAAATTAATACGTGTTCTAGGCTTACTTCTACCCTAAAATATTATCATTTGTTTCAGTCACTCAGTACGACATATTATCAAACAGCAACCGACAAACGAATCAATAATCAGTTTAGTAGATCCACCGAAAACAATAAAAAAAATTGCATCTTACTTATCTATTGAAATGAAAAATATCAGTAATTATTGTAGAGCTACTTCGAAATTTGACAGCTAAGGGAGTATAGTATTTAAGAGAACTTAGAATGTACGCCGTGCTTTGCTGTGTGTGAATTTTATCTGTTTGTCGGCAATGTTTTATCTGGCTATTGCTTTCTACAACTTTTGATTATTATTGCTGTTTTAGATGAATAAAACTAGGTCTTATCAGTTTCTAGAAGCCGATGGTGCACTGAGTTGCTGACTCCCACGGGCGTGGCTAATAATTGTACAGACCCGTCAATCTAGCGCGGCCGGTGCACTAAGCTGAAGTTGAGTTAGTAGCACCCCGCCATCTGCCGTCGACGCGGATTAAGTAGTCGTGTCAGCGGTCTGCTGCCCCGACCTAGTGACCTTACTTGTAATCCCGCTTATCTATTGCATTTAACATCGCGCCGCCGAACAACTTCACTCGCCCCATTGTTGTTAATCAGTTGATCGGATCATCTGTCAGCGGTCTTTCGCTCTGACCTTCGACGCCCGAAGTCTCCCCACGACGCGATCACCCCTCGCGACTTCCTTCCTCGCCCGCGGTCAGTTTAGATCTCCCGTCGTTGTTAATCGGCTGATCGGGTCGTCTTGTCAGCGGTCTGCCGCCCTGACCTTCGACGCCTGAACCTCCGAAGACTCCCCCGACTCGCGACCACTGAGCACTCTCGCGACCTCCTTCACCCGCGGTCCGTTAAGATATCCCCCTTTCTCCACACTGTCCGAAAACCCGCCACCGGTCCCGGTATTGGTAATCCGGCCAATGGGAAGAGAGCATTCAGAAACAGCTCCGCCTACCGAAGCCAGCCCTGTAGTACACCACCGCCGCATTTATTCTATTCTATTTGCATATTTTGTTTCAAAACCTGGACAGTTCTCATTTGTTTACTTAACTTATATTACTTATTTAAATTAACAGATTACTCTAGCCAAAAGTCGAATTCATATTATTATACATTGTCTCTAAGCCTCGTTGCTATAGGCTGCTGCATCCCACTCCCCCTACTGGCCAGAGTGGTCCAGCGGAGGGGTGTGAGAAGAGTAATGGACAGGACGACGCCACTGCTCCTACGACACCACCTGCTATGCTGGCCCGAGGGAACGGCCCAGATTCTCACATCTTCCTCTTATTTAATCTTAACTCAATACAAATCCTCGTAGCGCGATACCGAATCGAATGAATGGTCACATGACCAGACAATTCCAATTTCGCAGATTACCCTAAATAAGTACATATTTTACTTAATACCTTCCTACACCAATACCTGTATGTTACAAAGAGTAAATTATTATGAGTAGACCAAAGAGAAAACCAACAAACTACACACACTAACACATGGATCTAGATCATCCTCATTAATTGAACATTTGCTCATCAGCTCCCAACAGGAGGCAACGCCACACTTCTGCCGACCATAGTGTGGATCCATGGAGGAGCGTTTGTTGCAGGCAGCGGCGATATAGATCCAGGTCACTTGCTCGACTTGGGAGTGGTGGTGGTGTCCATCAACTATCGACTCGGCATTTTCGGTGAGTCTAGTTTACTGGAAGAACACCCGTTCTTTAGAACATGATTACATTAAACGTGATCAATACTGTAGGGACAGGAAGAACGTATCACTTTACGTTGCTTAGTTTTTTTCACATATCCTTCAGATTGACAAGTCGTTTAGCCTCACAAATAGTATATATATACTGATCACACAATTAAAATTTTTTTTCTGAAATTTTTATTACATGGGCTGCCCTGCGGCATTCAAAGACTGATTGACTAATCAAGCTTGGTTGTTACATGATTTGAAAACTAAACTGGAAATGGTTAGATCTCAAATTACTTAAAACACAAAATCTAACATATTCAGATTTGATGTTCTAATCCATTTAACTCAGTACATTTGAAATGAAATTCCAGATTGGACAGAATTTTTACCGGATTCAACATGGAGGGAACCTAAAGTGAGCATGGATGAAATGCACTTATAGTAAAGTTTTCGATCCAAATTGAAATGTAAACATGAAGTAAACCCATTATGTAAAGACATCATGTTCCAAAAACATTGAACTGTACAACAAATGACTGTCGAAAAACCAAAAGGAAAATATTTGTGGAATATTTTGCTTGAATTTATTCGTCATAATATTTATTTTATATTATTCTACACTTCCCACTATTTTTATGATTTAAATTTTTTTTATTCAGCCCAGGACTAGTCTATCATCTTACATAACCAAATAAACGACTCAAAGTAGTGACCGCGTCGCCTTCGTTCAGTTCAGTCCGACAAACTTTTAAATCAAACTTTCAATCCGGATTCTACACTCCATTCTACCTCGCCGACTGGATTGAATCACTCCACTTTTAATCCAATCCTCTCCAGGTGTTTCAAACCGGATTACTCAGTCCACTCCTAGTTGAATCCCAACTGTAATTTTATTTTGAATGCAATATGAATGTATAAAACATCTACGCTACATGAGCATGCTCAAATGATGTACTGCAATGAATTTTAACATTAATTTTACAGTGTGGGGTTTGCGAGTATACACGAGTGGGAAGCAGTAGCGGATTTCAGGGACGGCGGAGGGGTCGACCGCCCCCTACCCCCTTAGAACCTTTTTTTTTTTTTTTTTTTTTTTAAGTGAAGTAAATTGTACAAATAAAAATTTGCAAATAATATTCATCTATGAACAAGTACTCACAAATGACTTAATATAAGCACCCATATAATATGTACATTTTACATGATCATAACTGCAAAATGCAATATTGTTAAACAACATTTTCCGCTCTCTCAAGCTCCGTTTTACGTAAGCGAGGCTCGTTCTTGCTCGAAAATCGCTCTGTGCTGTGAGGATATATTTCCTATTTTTTTTTTGTCTAACGTCCCTTTCGACACGTTCTCAGTAGGAGGACGAGTGGTCAGGTCGAAGTGAGACTGGTCAGAGCACGGCCCTGTCTTAAATGACAGCCCATAGACGTGAGCAGAATTGGGGAGGAGGGGCGGAGTGTCTTTACACACTGTCAGTCACTACTAGTGTGCAGTGAATGAGTGACGGTTTGAAATATATTTGTTGTGAAGTGTTTTACGTAATGTTTAAATGTTGAATACTATTTAGTAAGATAGAGAAAGTAACCTGTTGACATATTTTTAGTAAACTGCAGAAACGTGAAGCAACATAATATGGCGATGCTGATAAAATGACACAGGTTCGATTTTATTAGGTTCTTTATACTGTGAAAGCAGTTTAAGATAGTTCTAGCGTCAAATATTCTAAAATTTAATTTGTGCGAAATAGCGTTAATTTATTAGTTAGTATTATAGTATTATGTTACTAGTGACTATATTATCCACTCAAGAACAATTTTTAACGTGGATAGTTTTCCCATACTCACACGTCAAAATCAAAATTTCGATGTTACGGGAACATATCCCAGCGAAACCTTAATGAATGACACAAGCTAAATAATTAATACTGAACTTTAATTAATGTTACGGGTTGTATGCTTACAGCTATAAAGATGCAAAACAACAAAATTTTGTATTTTAAAAATCTCAAGTAAAGAATTTTTTCTAGACTTTCAGAAATGTCTTAAAAATATATTATTTTTATTCTTGTGTCGATAAATTTGAGCGAATAGCCATTGGCTCGTGATATCTAATTTCAGTATGAACGATTTAGTTTCGACAAGTATGTTGGTTTTCGTGGGTGTATGTTCTCGTGACAAGAGGCTTTTGAATGAGTGAAGAGATTTTAACCAGTACTTAACAAGTTTTTTTTTTGTGCTTGTGATGGGTGACATGATATCAGTATGCCGCAACACCGGAATGAAGGGGCAGGGTAACCGGAAGATCCCTGAAAAAAAATCGTTGACCAGCAGAACAAAATTTATTGCAAAATTTACCAGGTCGCGCCTATCTTTTGTGAGGTCTGGTAGGTTATGATTTCCAATGTGGTTTTTAAGAATTGCATCACAGAATGTAGTGTATCTGCAGTATGTAATAAACACGTCTAGTTTCTAGATTCAAAATGTTTTGTGCAACTTAGTTGTCATTCATCAAAATTAAGAGTACGTTTTTCAATAGCTAACACAACAAAAAACATTCGTCTATGTAGAATCTTAAAATTGTACTTAATTTGTGGCGACCTAAAGTTCTGTGGTGTACAGTGTGTGGAGTAACAAGTAGTCGACAAGTTCAGTTTAAACCAGATAGCAGGCTCTCACTGTCCTCCCGTGGCATTATCGTTATTATGCAAGGTTTGTCGGTTTTGCACTTGATGATTATACGCCCGCTAGTCTCAGCAATGTGTAGCTAAAATAAGTCGAAGGTTACCATGGCGTCGTCAGTGGTTTGCCGCCCTAACTTGTGACACTTTACAATACTTCTAAATATCCTGTCCGAATACCGCAACTCGTAGGCGTCCCGACGCATAAGTTGAAAACGACCTACGGTATCACCTGGTCCGTCGATCTCTTGATTTAACATCATCTCTGTAAACGTGTCCGGCGCCTGAACTGACTCCCTGGGGCACCCCAGTCCGTCGTTATCTGCGTCTCAATGCGTCTTCCGCGGCTCGAAAACATCTGTCCCAAAATCTGTCAACGACCTAGCCATGCTCTTGTCTGGCGCCAACATCCCTGTCGCTTGCCCTGCAGGCGTTGGTTCAGTTGGACCAATTAGGAGACAGCTTCCGAAAGATGGCCCCACCCCTCAAGGACACTTTTAACATCCTGCCACTGCCGCATTTATTACATAATTTAATTCAGCTGCGAACATTTTTTTTAATTAATTCCTAAAATTCCTCACATTCTAATTATTGTAACTATTAAACATTTGTATCTTATACACAATAGGCTAGCTTTCCTCCCCTCTCGTCCAGCAACTAGGGGGGTTACATGAGTGTGGGTTGGGGGGCGAGAAGGCCCAGATACTTGCACCTGCTGTTTCCACAAAGATAAATTACTTACATTTCTGTTTTCCCGCTTTTGGCTCGTGGGGTGGGTATATATACTTCTTAGGCATACTCCCCGCCCCCCCCCCTAAGAAAAAGGCTTAAATCCGGCACTGGTGGGAAGTACTGTAAAACTATCTATCCGCACTCAACTACTTAACCTTGAAGAGGTAATGTATGATGACCCACATACATGTTACATGGTGACCTTGACCCGACAGGTTTCCTGGCCCTGAATGGTACTGATGCCGGGGGCAACGCGGGGCTCAAGGACCAGGCAGCAGCCTTGAGGTGGGTGAAGGCCAACATCGTCAAATTCGGCGGTGACCCTGACAAGATCACCATCTTCGGCCAGAGCGCTGGCGGGGCTTCTGTCCACTACCAGGTGTTGTCGCCGACAACTAAAGGTCAGTACAAATATCCGACACTGTCATCCTTCTCCTGGCGTATCTGGACTTGCACTCGGGAGGATTCAGGTTAGATTCCTTGCATGGATCTAATGATTTCGGCTTCCTGTTGTTTTTCAAAATCTCTACAGATGAAAGCTAGGGAGCCGTTTCCCTTTCTGTTTTCCATTTTATTATCTGCTGATTCCCTCTCTAACGATTGTACTATCAACAATATGTCACGCCCTAGGCGATAGCCATGTCTCGTTTGTCGTCCAGCTGGTCCAACCTTTACCCCGGCCGTTTACTCATACACAATGCTATAAGGTGAAAACACATAGTGTATTTTTCAGTATGTCATGCCTTACCAATCGACATAATGTACTCTTGCTTCATACATTGCTGGACAGCTAAATGACACAATTTTGTGCTTAGTTATTTAGCTATTAACTTTAGAGTAGACTGAGAGTTAAATAATTTATGTAAACAATTTAAAAAAAATGTATATTTAGATTTTTCCATATCTATTTTACTTTTAACAACTATTGGGAAAGGTTGTGAATAAATAGTGCATTAAATACGCAAAGTAATAGAAGACAATCATTTACATTTAGGCGAGCTTAAAATGTTTTACCCCTGCAGTTCAAGAGCTTGGAATGACGCTCATTATGTAGAGCTTGCAGGGATCTGTCTTTTCACTCAATTTTTTTATCCACTGGCCATCTCCCATCAGAACAATAGTCAATAAAAAAAAGCTTCTAGAGCCAAACGAATTTTTCAGTAGATCCTCTGTTCAAACAGGTAAATAAATTACATTAATTCAAAATGAATCCATTAAAAATTATAATAGTTAATCTAGGAAAAAATAATACATTTACGAACAAGCATTACGAATTCAAGTCTGTGTGATGGGACAGTTAGTACTAACATACATTAAATATTTCATGAATGATGTTGTAGCTTAAGTTAATCATTTGACCTTTGAACGATTCTTGCAATGGGCTCATATATTTGAACATAAAAAAATTTTTGGGCGTGTGCCATTTCGGGCGAATGTTGCCGTATTGCAGAAAATCTCACAATAAAACAAAAAACAAAGGAAGAAAAGCCAATACGCTGTAATCAACAGACATAAAACATACAGACCATACCTGAAAGGAATTTAGTCATATCCCAGAAGACGGCACAAGGACAAGAATAGGCATAAACAACACAAAATTAATTCCTAAGTAAAATATAGTCGACTGGAGGAAAAAAAAACGAAGGACAGACGAATAAATAATAAAAAACCAACAACCCAATTTGTAATTAAAATTTCCAAAATAATAACATCTATACTTCAAATTAGAGCATAGTTAAAAAATATAGTTAAAAATATGTAGTTAAAAGTGAAGAAGATTGTCGAAGGAGCAGCAAAATAATTTTCTACCTTATAGACAACGTCATATCACCAACTTACAGGTTGTGATGGGCCAGAAGTACGCAGTGTTAACGTATATAGGCTGTGTGTTGCAAGTTTCAAATACCAGTTACAACATATTTCGGATGAAATTTGAAACCATTACCACTGTTTGCAGGCCTGTTCCGTGCAGCCATATCGGACAGTGGATCTGCGATGGATCCCTGGGCTTTCAGGAAGGATATTGATACACTGACCGAAAGGATGGGATCTCATCTTGGTCTAAAGTGGACCACGAGTCAGCAGCTGGTGGACTTACTGAGGACCAATGTCAACACTAGCAAGCTTCTCAATGTGTCCAGTGCAATCCTCGCAGGTCATGTACGTTAGGCGTCAATAATTCGATACATTGGAACACAGTTAAGAGCATGAATGAAATATTGTTAACTTCTAATTATGTGAATGGCTCCTACTCAGCGATATGTAGTTGACTAGCAGTCATTTTTATTTAAAGGATTTTTTACTTATGAGGGCAAGGCAGTTAAGATTGAATAATATAATATACCATCACGTAAATCTGATCAAACCTCAACCTTTCTCTGAATTTTTCAACGGTGTTACAGTTAACTGCTTTAATATTAATGCTTTTCTGAACTAAATTTGTTTGGATTGAAATTATTAACTATCTTATACTGACTAATATTTAAGCCCATGATAAATTTAAATCTCGCACTTTTAAAGTGCGAAAAAAATCCGTAATAACTAATTTCTTGTCACTTGTTAAGAATTATAATAATATAATGACCCCACTTACAGAATGTATCTTCCTTTTAGTTATTTCTGAAGTGTTCTACACACACCGATGTCAACAGTTTTGTCATGTTCCCATACAACTTACGTAATGCTGGACATTCTTTCATAGAAATATTTTCTTCCATAGGAGATGTCCATGTACATCTCAGAAGCTTTCGTCCCAACAGTTGACCATCCAGTCGAGGGAGAGAGTCAGTTCCTGCCTGACTTGCCTCGTAACATGGAGAAGAATGGAGAGTTCAACAAGGTGCCTTACATGGCCGGCACCAACAAGCTGGAGGCTGGAAGTTTTGTAGGCTCAGATGCAGGTCAGTAGCTGCAACTGCATGGATCTGTTTTCTGAGCCAACGTGTTATGTGTTTGATCTGTATGTGCCAATGTTTACTGCGTTGGATACGTGTACAACCTCACATTTATGAAAATTAATTTATAATAACTTTTCAGGTTCCCTTTTCCAGTATGAAATTTAAATTTTGCCAGTGTGATGCCTACACCCGTGGAAGAAAATTTTCAAGAGGAAACAAATTTATTTTAATACTGTTGTTGGCGCATAAATTGTAACATCCTTTTTTGCGTCGGGGATTAAAATTGGAACTAATATAATGTTGTAAACAATTAATGTGTATAATACGATACAGCATCAACGATATGCCCATTTTGATCACAATGTTGTCAGCAATGGTGGTTTCTAGAAGCTCAGTTGCCACAAATTGATTTGCGTTTGATAACATGTGCATAGTAAGCATATTCTCTTTTTATTTCATCAGGTGATTCAAATTGTGCGAACAGTAACCAATTTGAGTTATTCATCGCAAGACACCAATTTTCGTCAAATAAAGGCATCGTAGTGAAATTAAATGAAAACAAAATTAAAACGAGTGTAGATAATCGATTTTATAAATACCCTCAAAAATTTGCTAACCAGTACTTTTTGTTGAAGCATAGGTCACAGCCATCTACAGTAAAATTTGAGTTTGTAAAATATAAATCATGAGACTTACAGAAACAATTAAGGGTTCAGACTTCACTGAAACACTGCATGACAAATGTTTCTTTGAAGATAAATAAATGGTGTACACTGGAAGTAATGCATTTACTAAAATTTTCTAACACTGTATTCTGAGGTGGTCTCCATGAAATTCACAGCTGAAATGAGTAAATTTAAATTACTAGTGGGCATGTTCTTCATGCCATATCAGATCGCTGGTTATTAGTCCCGGTGTAGGCAAATTTTAAGTAGAAGCATTTGTGTTAAAGATCATTGATCGAGAATATCGGAGTTTCCTGCTCTTATAAAAACACTCACCACAGAATCGACATCGCTGAAGAAACCTACCAAAATGACATGAGAACTATTTTTTTCTATGTTGGCAGCCATGGAAAATCCGTCCTACTGGACGTCCGTCTCTGCTCGCCTGGAGCGGGTTGTTCCTCTAGAACTAGGGTTAACGAGAGGAAGTGCAGCTTCCAATGATATGGCGACCAAGATCAGGGATTTCTACTTCCCCAACCAAACAATGTCCTACGAGACTAGACAAGCATGGATCGATGTAAGTGGTAGGCCTACTTGAATTATTCCACACACATAATAAATTATCCTGGCACGATATACTTCTTCAAAAATTATAGACACATTCATACACACACACACCTGTATACACAGTTTCAAGACTTTTTGGGTTCGTATGGCAAAGAGAATATATCACGAACTGACAATATTTAAAAAATTGTCGTCATATTAAAGATATATTAATTAACACGTCCTTTACAATTTCGTAATGGTTGTGTCGTAGATGATTTTAGTCAAGATGTCCCTTTTCCTCTATTCTACTGGATATAACAGTGTCATTGTGGTTAGATTGCTTAGCTCCAATAACAACGATTCGAGTAGGCACACTGGAAGTTGCAGATTAGATGACATGAAATTAGAACTGTCACATGAATACTGTGGCGTGACACAACAGTTGTGTCGGTAATTGTCCTACCTCGTAATATATTTTGTCACAACCCACACAAGAAAAAATACTCTACTTACAAGAAAATTCCTTTAAAGTCTCTAGCGAGTTTATATTTACTCTTTCCAAAAGTATAATTCACTGAACTGAGAAATTAGTTTTTAAATACAGCGAAGTAAACGCCAGATTTGTAAAAGTCATTTTGTATTCAGATACTGATAAAATCAGTGAGCGAAAAAACATTGCATTTAATTGTAATACCTTTGTCAGACTAACCATTCCCTCATTTTCCGTTTTTAGAACCGTAGACTTCTATAAAGTTCGGACAGAAGAAGGACATCTGTTTCCTGCTGCATTCAGGCAGTTCCTATTCATTTATGAGATAATCCTGTAGTTTAGTTCATTGAGGTATTGCCTTCAGTTTCGAAAGTTTCAGGTTTGAATTCAGTTTACACTTTTATTAAAATGACAGTCTGTTGCAATCCAGGTTATTTTTGTATGTAATCATATCTTTAAAAGGTGAAGTGGTCTGTCTTTATTTTAAAAATATTTATTTCTACAATACTGTTACACTTCTAATTTAATTTTTCTTGTAACTGGTCTGCATGTGTCCTGAATCGAACACTTTATTGCGCCAAGTTTCGTACTTTGGACCGTGTTATGGAAATATGGCAGTGTCGTATTGTTTTCTATGTCAACAGCTGCAGACTGATTACCAATTCGTCGTCGGCGATCAAAGAAGGCTTTATCACAATGTCCAGTACGTCAACACAACATACGAATACCAATTCTCATATGGACGTAAGTATTACATTATTACTTACTTTTAATTTCAAACCGTGATTCTGTTGCATATTTTTTAATTGATGATTTTTTTTTTGTTGTTCACTTAATGGATCAAGTAACGTAGTTTTTGCACACTCATTGAATGGGTAACTACATTTTTAGTATAAAATATTTCCGGACAACGTGACAGGGTAAAATGGTTTCAGTTGATTTTTTAGTAAACTTACTGGATATTTTTATACATAATTGTATATTGCAAAACTGTAAGTATATTTTCAGATATAACTTAATACTGGAATGCGAATGATAATTTAATGGGTGAATTTCCCCCTTCGTGAACAAAGTAATTCACGAAAATGTCGTTTGTCAAAAAGCACGTAGGCCTATGCTTAAGTCTATAATTCACGCTATTTTTTATCAATCTGTTTCTAAAATTTAGAATGTTTATTTATGTGTAGGCATTTATGCTAAACTGTTTTGTTGTAACTTAATCAAATTACTATAAACACTAGGCCACATTATAAAATAAAATAAAGTATTAATGAGTCAGAGTGTCGCTCAGAGTTAAACACATTTTTAATCCTTCTGGTAGAATGAGTGTACCTTGTTGTTGTTACGATTCTAGTTGTTATAACAATACTTAAGTCAACTTTTGGAATAAGGAATACAACATATCTATTTTTATAACCTTTTCCGAAAAAGTTAGCTTTTTGAGTTGCTAGGGAAATACGCAAGGCGGGGGAAAACTCAAATATTTTGCAACGTGGGCTTTATTTTTTTAAATGGTTTATTCAGTAACAAGCTTTAGTTCACAATTTCATATTTAAAAAATGCATATTCAGTTTACATGTTGACAGAAACTGAGGCAAGTACTATGGTATGTCTATGGGGCGAACTATTTTTTCGTACATAAACGTAATGCTTCTTTATGTTTAGAAGGTATCCTATGAGATAACTGGTGCATTCCACAGCTAAGTATTGGGATCTTGGGCATTGTAGGAATATATAACGTAAGTTAATAATATTTCTGCATACGATAAGGTAAAAATAAGATTAATGAGGATCTCAAATTTCTTGGCGATGATCTGCCTCTAAGCAGGAAGAACTTTCTCGCAAAGAGATCGTGTCAAGGATCATAATAACAAACTCTGTAAATCTCTTCACTATAGTAGCACAAAATTCAAATTACTACTTATTTGAATAATTGTGACACTCAGCGCCAGATAAAACATGGCTATTGAAGTCGTTTTACAGTGTAAGTTCTAAAGATACTATTAGAACGAATAAAATACACTTTAACAAATAGTAAATGTAATCACATAATTTAGATTATTTTATCATTTTCACGATTGTATGAGCGGCAAAGCAGTTAAGTGACCAATGAAGTGGCGTACAACATTTCTGTCCACAGAGAGCATACATAGCTCGGAGTTGCAATACGTCATGTGTCATTCTCCCACGGCTGGAAGACCTCTCTGCAGACTCATGGGCGAGATGTGGACCAACTTCGCCAAGCACCTGTGAGTACCTATATACTATACTGTCGCACAAACTGTGGCAGCATCTGTAACTGTACTACGCTAGAGCAAGTAGCGCAGCCAGACTTGTACTATCTGAGTCACAGCTGATTATATACTTATTTGTTCCGTGCCGTGTCTATTTATCCAGTCTACTGCGTTAAAGGCTGTGTTTGGGTGTGTGAGGTAGGAGCGGTAAGGTTGCCGTTAACCGACATACGTAATGTATTATCACCTCTACACGCAAGCCACTCAGCTGGCGTGCAGTGATTTACTATTATTTTTTCCTATGGGACTTCAAGCAGCGACCACATTGTTTTATTTGTGGGTAGCATAGTTCGAAGTTTAACGTTTGTTTCTATAGTTGTGTTTTTCGAATCCGGTTGTTATTTTCCTAGATACGGCAGTCTGTAAAAGCCAGTTTTGGGTATTTTGAGGGGCTCGAAAAAGAAATTCCTAATAAACGTGCCGAATTTTTAAAACTATAGCGACATTGTTTGAAGTGTGAGTTCTTTTCGTAGATAACCAAATATAATGTGTGTTAAATAGTTTCGTCAGAAAAAAGTCTACACTCGCTGCAACACGTTTAAAACGCCGGTAGGGAGGCCTCCTTACATTTACTACAACATATATCTCTAAAAAGAAATACGTACGTAGTAAAAACTCTTTCTATTTTCATAGCCATTTACATTTTTGAAACTGTTTAGCTAGCGGTAGGAAAATTTTTTTTTACAGTAAAGATAAGCTTAAAAAATTACATTTAACGTGTCTAAATAGTTTTATTAGAATTTTTTTTGAAGAAATGTTTGATATATTACGTAACACATAAACAATCTTTATGCATAAATATTGTTTAAAAATAACTACAGGTTACTTTGCCATAAAGATTACTACTCAACTAATTTAATTGTAACACATTGTGACGTCTCCATTACTGAAAAATAAAAAAAAAAACATACGTGCAGCAAAAACTAATTTACTGTGATTCAATTATTAAACAATCAATTCCTTTACTGCAACAAAAACTAAGTTGTGTCAAAGATAGTGTTCTAGAGTGTGAAATTGTCATCGTTGTGTATGTCACTATTTATGTCGGTTTGAAGAGTGACTATTTTCAGAGATTTGATCGAAAAGTAATTTTATCAAATTGACCGTGAGAGAGCTACAAAAAAATCATACGCTATAAATTTTCGAATTTGAGAGATGAATACTTGTATCGGTGCACCAAACGACTTAAAGCATTGCAGACCGCAACACAGCTTAGGAGAAGAGTGGGTTATGAAGGACCAAGAAAATTAAATTAAATAAATAAATATATATATATATATCAACTTGATACGAATATGACATAAATATATTCTTGATGGCTCGCTGTTAGGTCAATAAAACCACCATTTTTTTTTAAGTTGCCTAAAACTCAGGTACAGAAAAGCCACTTGTGACTGTCCATTAGTTGTTATCTCTGTGAAGTGTGCTTCATTCCTTTTGGTCTGCTCATGCTTAGGTCACTTTGCACTCAGTGCTTTGTACAAGTTCAGAATTGTTCAGTATATTTCGACCAACTTGGGTACAAATGTCGACAACAGTACATGTTCAGCTTGACCACCAAGTAAATTCACTACAGCCTACTTCGTTCAATATACTTCCATGCGCGCACATATATTATATAGACAGCATAGGACGATATCAGTCTGCTCTGTGAACTTTTACATGTATGTGTAAAAACATACTAAACTAGAACACAGCTTCGAGTTACTCGTAGTAAAACTCGACACCTAGTAGCAATCATAGGCGGGATTTGGGTGGCAAGGGGGGCACTTTCCACCCCAATATTTGTGACAACAAACAAAAATAATTTTACGCACCCTTTTAGATATACTACCTTTTACAATAACCTGGCTGAAAAATGCTTAAATTGCACCATTTTGCACCTTGAACTACAAATTTCCTTTTGGGGAACGTCCCCGACCCCCCTCCCACCGACCCGCTTTATTGGCTGGATTGGTGTTATACTCTGTTTCTTTTAAGTTTGAATAAATTTGACAGCAAGTTATGGGCAATAATTTTCAGTATTTTGTGATTTTTTGCACAATGCAAGACATTTTTACCTCTGAAATGAACGTGAAATGTCCATTTCAGCATCTGTACTGCAAAGTTTGTCTTGTGTAGTGACACAAATAACAAAATATTACAAATTATTGCCCATAAGTTGCTGTCAAATTCATCCAAACTTATACGAAATGGAGTAAACTTTATTCGCCACCCCAACAAAAATGCTGAAGTTCCGCCCATGGTAGAATTCTTACTTGCTTTATTCAGCTACAGTACGCAACCGACTATGAGACCGATGGTTCATAGGGGCGACTGTACGGGCTAATTACTGGAGTGGTGCAAGTAAATATATAGGCCTACCTACAGACATTTGGCAAGTCATGAGAAATCATACTCGTACTATGCAGTGATACATAGGGACTGCTAGTAACACACTGTCCAATAGCACTATTCTATTTTCAAGAATCCATATTGTTTTTAACAAATTAAGTTAAACATGTGTACACATTATTGTGTCATTTGCTTATCAACATTACTGAATAAAATTACATATATTGAGAAATTAAAAAAAAAAAAATGAAACCACCAAATAAAGAAAAATTCAAACACGTAATCGGTAGATATTTAATTAATTGAGGTTAGGTTAGTGGGCTTTACACGTCATATACAGCGAGGTCATTAGAGATGGTGACCCACAACTTGGTACAATGACAGGAGCTGGGTGAGCAGTCGGCCATGGCCATTGTTAAGTAACCATCCCAGCATTCGTGTGAACCACGGCCGTAGAAGAACACGTCTGGACACTCGCCTGGAAACTTGACCCCCTTGTTGTTTGGCTGTAGTTCATCAAGTTACCGAGAATATTGTGTTTTATTGGCACTGATGTTAGGGCGGTCGGACTCAAACTCCGCCCACTTCCTTTACTCTAAGATAAACAATTTACCAAAACGTATTTTTATCAATTTATGAAATACTTCCTTCGTTCACAAATTTAAGAAAAGGCTTCAGCAATCTTTATTTACTTTATAAATTTAACAGTGGAAAAAGTGGGCGGCGTTTGAGTCCGACCGCCCTAACTGAAGAGCCAATAAAACACAACATTCTCGGTAACTTGACGAAATACAACCAAACAACAAGGGGGCCAAGCAAAATACGATGTTAGATAGGAGAGTGTCCAGACCTGTTCTTCTACGACCGTGGTATGGAGTAATTTCGGGAAACCATGGAAAACCGAAATTCAGATGGCCGGAGCCGGGGATATAACTCGGGTCCACCTGAATGCGAGTCCAACGTCTTACCGTTGCTCTACCTCGCTCGGTTTAAATTTATTAACTTTCACAAATTAGGAAAAAATCAAAATTCGAAGTCGTGAAGAATCTTACACCGAATAGTTTGCTATTTGCGCTCTTTTCAGTGTACGCTGTTTCGTATAACTTCAGTAAAATTTTACAGCTATGGTTTTGGGCAATAGCTGAAAATATTTTGTAATGTGTGTCACAATGCAAGACAAAAGTAAGAGCATATATGGTGAAATGGACATCTCAGGTTCATTTTATGTGTGAAAATGTTTTACATTGTGACATATATTACAAAATAAATAAAATTACTGTCCACTAGTAGCTGCCAAATTTTACCAATTTATACGAAGCATAATATACGAGGGATTTGAATTTTGCACATTGGATTTAATAAATTGATGGTATTAACTTGTGTTTGCGCTAAACTAGAATACTAATTAACTTCCTGAAAAAAACACATTTTATTTCTGCAATCGTAGTTGTTTGCGAAAAATAACTTATACTGATACTTACTGTTCACTTTATTCAGGTCCATTTTGCTATAAAGTTTTCAAAGTAATTCGTATTTTGTGCATGCTAACTTCATAAGGGTTGCAATCTGTGAATAGGATGCAGATCTCACTTGGTCAAAAGAAATGATCTTCCACGAATTCGGATTCAATAACTACTACTTATTTTGTTGATAGTTGTTTCCACAGTAACTATACATACGTGTTGGTGCAATGTTGCAGGGACCCCAGCACGCCAGAAGTGAAGTGGCAGCCGGTGACAAAAGACAATCGCTGGTACATGGACTTCAACAACACGGGGATTCTCGTGCACGGAATGAAAGAAGAGAAACGCATGGCATTTTGGAAGAGCGTCTTCGGTTCTATGTACTGACGTTACGGAACAGAGACCTAAAGCTTGCAAATGATACTGATAAACGTACGTTATCTCCGGTTGAGACTGTTGCTGACTAAACAATTTAAGTTGTCATGTGTTCTTAGCTAAAAATATCTTTATAGGGATAGTTATGTAGTGGAAATTAATTTTACGGATTTTAATGGTGGATTACGTATTCATTTTAGCACTGTCACATATGTTTACGTTTAACACACATATTTGCTATGTCTTTAAAACTCTTTGTAATCACGTAATAAATAATTGTGTAGTTTAAAAACTTCAGATTTAATTTCCGGTTGGTCACTATCCACATTCCTTATCCTAGCACGTTACCATCGTGTATTCCAATAGACTCTTTATTTGTAACACGTGATTCTCACCCTCGTATTCCGTGAGTTCAATGTCAACTATTACGTTAAAGTGATTTAGTGTTGTGGTTTTAGTTTTATTATTTATTATTATTATGTACGAAGACGCAAACCAATGGCCTACGAAACACACAGAGAGATACATCAAAACGTCAAAATGGACACAGCACACAACAAATATTAATTATTCCCTTTTAATTAAAAAAATTATTGATTAAGTAACGTAATGTGCTCAAAATTATGTGCTATTCCATACATTAAAATTATGCGATTTTTTAAACATATTCTCCAAACATGGCACAAAATATATCGCTGTACTTCCACCAAACATTCTCTCTCAAATATTCTCGCTTCACATCAAATGTTATACACTTTCCTCGGCTTAGTTCAGTTGGCATGAGAAAGGAAGCTTCTACATTCATACCTTTGGTTAGACTTAAGAGTTCCCAGTCTGTACGGTAATCCCACAAACTTAAATTTTGTCCAAAATACAACTGTTCCAAACGAGTTAAAGAGGCATGGAAATAAACAAAATTTAGAGTTTAATATTTAGTTAACAGTTTTCCACAAGTTATAGCAAAACCAAAATTAATTTCTCATGAATTAGTGAGCGATGGCTTACGTGCTTCCCACGCTGTCTTGAAGTTCACTCAAAATTATTTAAATAACAGCAAAATGTCTTCTTAAAACGGCAATACATTTCTCCTCAAACTAAATTCACTCCCAAGAGGTCCTGTCCTTAGGATGGCAGCAGTAACAGGTGTCATCTTAATTGCCTGCCGCGTGTGTCCTACCAGGATGGGAGTCAAGCTAAGAAGAACAAAGGGACATGCCGGCGATGGCGTCGGTTAAAACAATCGCCTCAGAGAAAGAAGGAAAAAAACACATCTTACGTACAGAAAATAATTCAGCATAGTAAGTTACTGATTAACATTCCAAAATATAGATAGGGGCCCATATATATATATATATTTTTTTTTTCTGAATAATATCTCAGTAAGCAGTAAAATTACTATTTCCAAATACAGCTGATAAGAAAATAATAATTATCCTAATTTAAAATAACAGGCTTACACATTAATTAAGGGCTTTAAAACTGAGTAAAATTATGAATAAAATAGTATCTTTAATCACAAATAATTAGCATAAGTCAATTATTTCAAATTCACTAAGTTTCACTCAAAGTTACAGGAAAACATTAAAACACATGATAACAGGTAACTGTAATTCCATTACAGATTGCCCCACCTGCGAGCGCTCGCTGTTGGCGACACTGCATACAAATACCAGGAGTGCATCCGCTCACGTTGGTTGGCGACACTGCAGCACAGTGACGTCGGCAGCAACCCTGCTCCCGGCATTCAGTGTGACGGTTCATGTTATTGGTGCGATGTGCGTCGGTTAAGTCTCTTTACCATACCAGTACATACACACGCAACACGGATGCACAGTTCATAGCATTATGCTACAGAATTTAATTGGCTTTGCTTAAAAGAAGAATGCCTAATGACTACTTATTTTTTTTCAAAGTTTATCAGCGGATGCGATAATTATTAGCTCGTTACTGAATGTCAACATGGTATTCATACATAAAGTTTATATTCCCTACCACAGTTTAAACTTAAGCTAAAATGTAACTAAGGTTGTGAAAATCACACAGTTTACCGAGATTTTGCAAAACACTCACTGTCCATCGTAACCTCTTCTTTTCTTAATCCTGAGCACTGGAGTCGATCTTTTGATTTTTTTAAGGAGATGGAATATGCTCTGTGAAATGTTGGGAGAGTTTGGTAGTAAGAAGTTACATTGTGCACTACCTAGGTCACTCAAGAAGTTCAGAATCCAGAAGGCCCTGACATAAGTAAAGGTACGACGGGGGAGAGAAGGAAATAAAAAATCTTTCTCATTTCCTTGTAAAAATACCTTGGAAATGTAGAACACAATGGTCTACACATTCAACAATGTGTTGTGAAAATAAACAAATATTAAATCAAATTTCAACAAGAAGATACTGAAATTCACTACACATAAGACAACACCTTAACACATTGAAGTCAACAATTCATAATACTAAAACTCCTTGTTGTAACGACTCGTAATCAAATTGTGTGAAGTAAAATAAATAAGTGAATACAGTAAATAATTTCATTCATTATTAAAGCCCAAACAAATATATTTAAGCATGAAGAACGTATAGCTGATCTCAAGCAAGTGGACAAAAACGAAGAAGATAAAGCAACAAGAATATAATTTCTAAAACCCAATTGTAGATCCCAAATGTCAGATAAAGTTGGATACCTTAAAGCTGTAAGTAGTACAGACGCTAGTTGTTACAGAAACATAATAGGTTCTCTGTTTTGTTACTCAAACTTCCCACGAGGTAGAACTCAACAGTAAACGGCAGCTAAAAACACTGATCAAAAAACTTATAGGAATAATTAACATCATTCAGAGTTTAAGGTTGCAGGAATAGAAAAAAGTAGCTGGTAGGTGTGTTGATCTAACTAATGTAGGGTTAGTGGACGTATTAGTAGTTTAGCAATGTGTAATTTCTTCGCAGCTAAATGTGTGAATGACTAAGTGATAGCGTTCACTATTATGTTGAGTTTCTCAATTAAAGTTAAACTTGTCTACGGACAGTTACTCATAATAATAATAGACAATCACGTTCATCTAAGCACGGCGGTGGCTCGTAGGCTTCTCTCACATATCCTCAATAGGCAAATTGCTTCACATAAGCATTATCTTACGCAGTCCACAGCAGAATCTTCCTCTAGCATTGCTGTAACTCCTCGTAAACTTAGAAACATACCAAAATAACATATCTTAACGAACGCAGAAACTTACTGTTAACTTCAGTTTAAAAACATATCAATTAGCTCCATGGCCAAAGATAGAAGTACTTGCTTATACGGTCCTCTAGTACAATCAGCCAAACAGTATTATAGCTCGCAGCTAAATTCTTCAATTACGAACACACGTAAGGACGCAGCTGGGTAATGTTACATCTACCTGCAGGTTTTCCATCAGTAGTGACTAATTCATAGCAGTTACTTTGAATAATAGTATTGCTGATAAATGGTCCTTCAAAAATTAAGAAAAGCTTTTAGTGGCTTTGTCAAATAGAGAACTTGTAGGATTGGTGCGTCTAAGTACGTAGTCTCCAACTGAAAATGCATTATTTTTACTAAGCTTCTGTGACTTCTTTCTGACTTCAGCAGCTGTAAACAATATACTATTGACTAAATCTTGAATGTCTTGTTCGGATCGTCTTGAGGCAGCTCTACCTTCAACTGTGGAATTAACGTAGACAAATTCAGTGCCTCAGCACAGTGGTTAGTAAGAACTTCATAGGGGGGCAAAACCTGTAGTAATATGTACGGTGTGGTTTAGCACAAATTCTACAATAGACAATTTGTCTCGCCAGTTCTGCTGAGCTTGGTGACCAAGAATCCTTAACATAGTTCCCAGAGTTTTGATACTCCTCTCAACTGGATTACTCTGTGGATGCCTAACGGCAGTAGAGGTAGGCTTCATGTTTAGCTGGTGAATTTCATTCTGCTACAGGTTTAACATGAACTCAGGTTTGCCATCCTAATATTCGTGAGACCAAAAATAACTGCACTGCGCAGCGCACTTTTACACGCCGCGCACTTTGACCCCACTCTACTCTAGTTTGTCGGCATTTTTCGGAGACATTGTGGACAGAATTCACAGCTTTTTTAGTCTTGCTTAAGTTTGCCTAAACTAATATACTCCTGTTTTCGACAACTTTGTCTGCAAAATATTTGTCCATTCTACACTTAACATTTAGTTAGATATGCAGCTTTGAACTACGTACTGATTGTGTTTGAATAAAATCTAACTTTAACAGGCAATGCCAACAAATGTATAAACTATTGCCTACAATGCCAGAAAACTGAAAATACATACTGCAAAATTAAACTGTCTGAACTCATATTACGTTGATGATTTAAATAATTCTAAAACGAGCACATTAATTTAAGAAATTTATTGGAAAATGAGCTAAAGAAATTTTGATTGCTGCAAAAGAGAATTCTGGAATTCAGCAGTAGGTAAGTGACTATGAAAGCCTAATTTTGACCAGGAAATATCTCGAATATTCTAAAGGTCATTACTAGCGCAAACAAAAAACAATATAGGTTGCATGTATATAACTCTTTACTATCTGCAATTCTGGTAGAAATTATTAATACGACTGCACACAAAAAGTCACTGCTTTGTTACGACCATTCAAAACGACTGGTCATGAAAACGCTGAAATTTATACAGGCTAACACTAGTTGGTTCCCACGCCTTCGTTTGCGGTTTCCTATTTAATGCGATAATTTTTCGGAAACAATAACGTTTTGAAAAGTTCTAATTGTGGCAAAATGATGTTAATGGGCATTAATGTCCGTCATAAAAATATTTTGAAAAGGACAATTTTTCCACAATTTTTGGGGTAACCTGTTTTGCTTCACACCTCTCCCGAACTATAATTTGCTTTGGTAGAAAATATATTTTGACGATAGCCCATTTAATTTATCTTCACTATAAAAATATTGTAAACACATTACAGAAAGATGTATTTTCTCTCATTTTTTGAAAGTTGTGTCCCAATTAGTCTTGAAATATCTTTTATCCAACAATAGTGATCATTATCTTAATTTTTCCTACATGTAAAGATTAATGTGTCTATTAGTTTTATTTTTCGTAATTTTATTGGAAATATTTGATAATTTTCATCATATGCATAAACATTAATTGAAATATTAGTTATTTGTTAAAATAATTAAATTCTTGCATTGGAAAGTATAAATCAAGTGCTTCATCAAATTCGTGTTCATGATTATTTACTCTTTTGAGGTGAACTGTCACTGGATGATTAACTGATAAAATAGCTCATAAGTAACATGTTTGATCATTATTTGTACCTAATATTTGTACACGCTTTTTTGTTTAATATTTTCTGGTAAATCGACGGAAGAAGCTCCTTTTAAAGGGTTATATTTATTTATTCTTAACTGTGGAGAATACAATTTGTTTAGTACTCACTGAAATCATTCTCTTCAAAAAATTGTTTCCAAATATCGGTTTCATAGTAAAATAATCTTCTAAATTACTTGTTTATGAAATAATCTTGTTTTAAATTTTAAATGTGTCCCAAATGCCGCCATTTCATTTATATTTTTTTATGATTTTTTTATTATAAATATATCGAAAATGGAAGAATCACTTAATATACTAAACGGAATCAAGGAATTAAAAAAAAAAAAAAAAAGCTTTCCGAGCTTACAACAGGCAAACCATATCCGACAAACCTAGACAAAACAATAGACACACGCTTCGGTCGTAAGGTTTTATTAGAAATACAAAACTTCAAAGCAAGTTTACCAGAGAGACACATTCAAAAATATATTGACAAAGTTTTAGAATATGTTAATAGTGGAGATGCAAATGTTACATATGAAGTGGTAACAAAATGCACTCTGTTCTATTCACAGAGAAATATTAATTATTTTAATGGTATATTATTTTTATGTTTTTCATTTTTTAAGTTTTTATCATATGTATTTTTAATATAATAATTTTTACAAATGTTACATCTATTATATTATATTTGTAAAAATATAATTAAATTTGAATAAATTCCAATAATTCGTAATTTTGTCTCAAGTTTCTCACTTTTTAATTTGTCATTATTTAGTAGATAAGATTTGTAGGTTCTAGGACAAGAAACTTTTTTGTATCAATTATTTCATTTCCAGGATGAAAATTTTTCCCCTCCTAAGTTAATATTGTTGTTTATTTAACATATTGTTGCGAGCCGCGACTGTCTGGCTGGGCGGTGTAGTATGATACTGTGGTGGCGGAGCTAGGACACCCCCTTCCCACTCACTCCTCGGCGCCGTGGCTGTCGGGCAGGGCGCCGAAATACAATACAGTGGCGGCAGCGCTAAAAGGCCTCGTCGGGTGCCGCATGGATTGTATTACTCCATGATAACCACCTGCGCCCAGTATCGGGTAACCGAGAGAAAATATCGTGATCTGGAATGATCATGTTCCCTCTTTATCTCTCTGGGTGGTGCTTGACATTGAAGCGACATCTTTCCAGGAGGTTGGAGAACAGAGACCCGCCGAGATAATTCGAGAAGAAGGAGGGTGGGGTATATAAGGGGGAGCTGCAGCAGGAGCGAGAGAGTTTTTGCTGGCAGGTGCCTAGTGTGATCTGAAGTGATAGTGACGAGTATTGGATTGC
>PNEQ01002399.1:119449-139018 GCA_003012365.1 Medauroidea extradentata
ACGAGTGGGACCGCAGCAAGTAGGAGGAAGAAGGTGATTCTAGGCCAGAAAGATTCTGCGGTATTATTTCTTTGGGTCCACCATTGTGAGTGACTAGTAACCTTTCTATAGACAGAGAACTTGTGTAGATGTATTTTTTTTATCCTTTATGTAAGTAGTAGTTGTTTCTTGTGTTTGCCATTTATTGTGATAAATCTTTACAGATATCGATTTTTTTTTGTATATACAGTTGTAAACAAACTAGATTAGCTTTATTTTCTTTATTTTATCAAAGACCTCCATCCCCAAACGTACCTAGCCCGCAACTTGTAACAATATTTATAATCGTCATTTTGTTTAAGAAATTTAATAAAGATATTTTCATTTGCTTGACATTTTCAGAAGGGGATTTAAATATCATAATGGATATAAAACATAAAAAATATATATTTGATTAACGGAATCTAAATATCTTCAAGTCAATTTCCTAAATTTTAACGAAAAAAAATTGAGTCGAAACATCAACAAACCAATTTTGTAAATTTAAAAGAGAAAAATTGGCCCGAAAAAGGTTCTTGTCCTAGAACCTACAAATCTTATTTTCTTGCCCTATTATATGCTACTTCGAGGGGAACAAGCTAAGTAACAAATGTGGCTGATTTTAATTTTTAATTTTTCATTCGTTATATTAACTTAACTTTTATGTTTGAAGTGTTTAATTTTGTTATAAAAGAATAAAACATTGTTATTAGCTTGCATTGTAGTAAATAAAATGTCTATAATGATCAGTTTTTATTTTGAAATAGTTCAGTATGTTACATAATTTGCTTGTTTTGCGCGTTCTGGTCCAAGAAGTGCGAAGATCTAAGGGTTACACAGCACGCGCATAACGCCCTACACTAGCCTCTATGCGCAAGTTTATTGACTAGCTCAGAGATAAAAAAATAGTATTTTGGCCAAGCGCCATTACAGCCTCTGTGCAGTAAATTTACACGGTTAATTAATATATGAATGTTCCACAACAATACGAGGAAAATTACCTAAAAAAATGTCTGGGAAAATAAATTATCTTTTAAAAAATTTAATCAGATTTAGACACTATTGAACAAAATATCTCATTGTTTCCGTATGCATTACACACAGCATCACACTTAGTACCGTCGTGTAGTATACTTACCACTACCTACATATTATAAAAAAATACTAACTGAAATATTTCTCAGAATAAGAAGAACTAAAAATGTATTTAATATTGTTTTCTTGTTAACTCACATCACACTTTATTCGCGACAACAGTCTAGTATTGATTATATTCTGAACTATATATTCAAATATTTGTACATGATATTTATTTTTCAATATCCATATATTGATCAGTATAATTTTAACGCTTGCATTAGAAATACATTTATAGGATAATTTCAAGTTCTATCCAAAGGTGTATCAGTCTCCTCCTGCATTTAAGGATACTATTGTAAAATGTTTTACGAGGGGATACATGTTTCTTCTAATTGGTCCACTCGAACTGTTAAAAAAATTTTTAATAGGAAGCTTCAACAAGGAAATAAAGTGTTACAGCCTCTTAGACTACTGTAGTATTCTATAATTATTTCCGAGAGAGGGAACTAATCCAAAGGCCTACGCACCTACTAACCAGAACATAAGTCGAGCAATAGCTAATGTATCTGGAAGTACCCCCAGTGTTCTCTTGGAAACTCACGAAGTACTTACTTTTTATTTGACAGTCGGAAGCAGTTAGGCCTATTACTGTAAGCCAGATTCCACTTGCTTTTTCCATACGACTTAGTTTACATCCTTGAGCATTTAAGCAGCATGACTCTAATTATTTGTCCCGTTAAGGAATATGGAGTTTAGAATACGAAATCACAAAAAAAAAAAAAGTAATTTAATGTGTTTGCAATAGTTCTGTATGAGCTTGTTATCGTGGCTTCCGTACTGCTGCCGCGTCTTGTTGGTACCTCGTACTGACGTTAAGCCGTGCCTTGAAGCAGGCATCTTCAGAGTGTCTCGAGCAGATAGAAAACTGTGACACTCTGACACCCTGAAGATGCCTGCTACAAGGTATTTCAAAACGGCGGTACAAGCTACCAACAAGAAGAGGCTCCAGTTTGGAAGCTAAGGCTTAACAATGAAAGTCTGCAATCTTGTAATTCTGTATGAACCGCGAATACCAAACAAATAAATAACTATGTCTACATTTTACGTTTTAGAGTTCAAAAGTGTTAATATACTCATATTATTTGTTTCATACGTAAATATATTTGTAATTGTTTTGAAGTTTTGGATGGAGGTTGGTGCCTCCTGCCCACGAAGATTAGGATAAATACTTCAGGACTACTTAATTAACAAAAATTAACTTATATGCTTTAAAAATTAATAAAATTAAGAAAAAAATATTTACTTTTTTTGCAGTGTATATTTGTTAGTATTTATTTGTTTGTGAAATTGTTATTTATTAAACGGAATCATTTTATCATGCCTATTCAAATGCGTTCCTATATAACGGATAAGACAGGAAAACTGAAATGTTTTTTCCAGGTTTACAAATTAGTCTAAATAGCTAATAAATACACAAAAACTTAAAGCATAGGTAATATATACGGACGCAAATCAAGTGTTACAAATCACGAATATATTGCTATACACAATATACACTGGCTAACCCGCTGGACAAGACTGTGGACGCTTAACAGCGGCTTATAATGCACTACGTATGTAAAACTTAAATTTTTTAAATATACAAAAATGTATTACGAAATTGCAAATTGTTTTATGAAAAACTCAACAAATGCAGGTGTTAAATATTAACATATTTTAAGGCGCTAATATAATTTCATAATTCATAATTAAATTTCGTACAGTTAATTTCCACTTCATACATTTCTCCTTACAGACATATTGGTGTATTTACAAATTAATTTGCACGACATATATTTCTCCCCATAGACATACATGCTAATTCAAACATACATGAGCACAACAGTTGTTTATTCAGCAACAGTCGTTAGAGCACAAAGTTTCTAAACTGGATATCTAAACTATGAGTTAAACGTTCATTTGTAGTTCTTGTTAACTTTAAGTCTCTGTTCCGTAACGTCAGTAAATAGAACCGAAGACGCTCTTCCAAAATGCCATGCGTTTCTCTTCTTTCAGTCCGTGCACGAGAGTCCCCGTGTTGTTGAAGTCCATGAACCAGCGATTGTCTTTTGTCACCGGCTGCCACTTCACTTCTGATGTGCTGGGGTCCCTATAACAGTGCAACAATACATCTATATATGCTTCTATCCCAGTGTAAGATCATATCTTTCAACCAAGTGTGATCTGCATCATCTGCACAGATGACCACCTTAATATTATTTTAAAGTTAACATACGTACAATGAGAATCACTCTGAAAAAGGTTTTGGTTTAGAGAACCTGAATAAAGCGAACGGTCAGTATCAGTATAAGTTCTTGGTCGAAAATTACTACAGTAAAAAACAAATAACGGTGTTTTAATATAATTTAAAAAAATTCTCGTTTTGCGCAGCTACAAATCAAAACCACTCAACTTCAAATCCCAAATAAAAATTAAAATTCCCTGTAAAAAAAGAGACCCAAGGCTTCACTTTTTTATCTAAAATATTTTGCACTGTTTTGAATGTTCACTTGTTCTTAATTTTTGAAAATTAATATTTAGAACTGTTGCAATTAATTGTCATAGTTTTAGTATTTGAATAATTTTTCATTAAGTAGTTAGCAATTTTTAAATTTTCGCTCTTCAGAATATGTAATTTTCCGACTTTGGAAATAACACGATATATTTGTAACAACTGCAATGTTTACTCAGCGGAACCGTTTTATGGGCACATGTGTAATAATAGCGTATGACAATAACAATGGTTCAGTTTGTAATTTAAACCCATTAGAGGAACCGTCCAAAGATCCCAACAATATTTTCTTTAGCAAGTACAATATTAGTTTAAATAAGAACCACTGCAGGATTGTTTTGCTACACCCACAATTTTTGTTTAAAATGTAAAGCAATAAATTAGTTAAAATATATTGTTTTACTATTAATAGTACAAAAGTAATATTTATGGTAAAGTTAGTTCTACTTATTTTCAGAGAAGTTCTATGTTAAAAAATGTATGTCATTTGCTACAAAGAAATCTTAGAATCGTTCACAGAGACTTTCTAAATAACAAAATATTAAGTCTTGCTAAATGTATGTTTTAAGCTTACCTGTTATGTACAGTAATATATATATATATATATATATATATATACACCGGTAGATAAACAAATTCAAAAAATACTTTTCTTCGTATTAACTGTAGCGCTTTCACTGTTGCCGAGTTACTTTTCCGACCTATGTGTTATGGTCTTATGGCGTATAAGAATAGCTTGACAGTGACCTCCCCCCCCCCCCTTGCGTGTTGATTTAAGGTTTTTATTGCCTATTTTTTATTCACAGCCGAAAATTCCAAAATACCACACTGGAAACATAGCTATTAATCTTACCTTTCAGTAGGCGTACAATAACTAAACAAGTAATTCATCACTATGTATTTTCATGAAGTTCAATAAAACTATCAATAGGCAAGGAAAAACAATAAATCAATACACATAGGGGAAATAGGCAGTAGACCGAATTATTAACAAAGTTGCAAGCTAAAGCAAGTATACAATCAGCCGTGATTCATCTGAGTTAGTACAAGTCTGGCTGTGCTACTTGCTCTAGCGTATTACAGTTAGATGCTGCCACAGTTTGTGCGACAGTATAGTATCTAGGTACTCACAGATGTTTGGCGAAGTTGGTCCACATCTCACCCATGAGTCTGCAGAGAGGTCTTCCAGCCGTGGGAGATTGGCATTCGACAAAAGGTTTCTCCGCTCCATGTATGCTCCCTGCAGACAGAAGTTTATGAAGGCAGTTTCATTGGTCACTGAGGGCTCAATTACAACGCCGTATTTTGTTCAAAGTTGTTTTGGCTCGGGCGATTGTAAAAAAAAAACTTTAATTGAAAAACTGATTGAAAAAAGCCAGACAATGACGAGGTTTTGGGAAATTATATTTTCATTCATATTTGAAGCCACGCCTGCCCTCTATCTGACAATAGCTTGACATTTAAGACTTACTTATTTAATCCACTGTCAGATGGCAGAGATGCGCCGGTGCGTATGGCAGGTTAATGAATTATTTTTAAGTAGCCTATAATCGTAAAGCGTAAACAACAGTCCCTGGCAAATAAACATCACAAAATGCCCACCAATAAAAACACAGAAAACTGAAGGTGGCACATTAACAAACACAAAAAACCAGAGGAAGCTGTTGTAAAAAAACAATATCAAAGTGGAAGCAAAGCCCGATTAAGTGAAGGCTGGGCTACGATACGCACAGGCAAAGAAAAATGATTATTTAAATAACTAAATAGACTCACTCGCCACAACAAACAATTGACACAAGAGGAAAATATATTGAATGACAACTCTGAAATGTGTGGTTGCTCAAAATAATTATTTAATTTTTATTGTATATTAAATATTTTATTTTGTCTAGTTTTCTTTTAAAATAAAATCCATAAAGAATAACTGACATCGACGAATAGTCCATTAGAACCGGAATTGTTTTGAAATTATCAAAGCCCAAATCTTGCAGGCTAAGTTAAACGAAAATAATAAAGTGATTATACAACTAATACTTTTATACGAAAATATATCAAATAATAAATGCCCATTCTGTAGGCTAAATAAATACCGAACGTCCGAATCAATGACGTAATAAATTAATAAAAAAAAAACTAATTACAAGTAAATTCGATGCATCCGTTAGGCCTTATAGAATGTTAAATTGTTATTAAATTAAAATAAATTATTTAAAAAACTACAAAACGTTACATTAAAAAAGGAGGTAAGAGTGACAGCTGTTAATTTATAGATTAAAGTATAAATTTAAATGCGGCTTATCTTAAAGTCCCGCAGTAGATTGGTATAGAATACTAGGATGACTTCACATTTCCCAGTTACAGTGATGAAACAAAGAAGACGAAAAGGCGAAGAACAGGCCCCAAAATAAGCTGGAATGACTGGACATCAGTTGAGACTACAGGTCAGCTCGTCAATATTCCAGCATGTGAATACGCCAAGACGTGAATAGGCCACCACGCGAATCGGCCAAGAGGGGAACCCTCGCTTAGCAGAAATTAACCAAAAAATTGTACGAAGATGAATTTTAATAGAACATGTAACCTCTCGTAGGAAAATTACTCATCTGACGAGGGCGAAGAGAATCACTTGACGAAATTACGGACGAAAGAACCACAATTAAGATTTAAAAAAATTTTAGAACTACAGTTTTTACTACGTCAAAATATTGATTACCTACATTATATTAAAAAGTAAATAACGGCAACTCGAGTGCCAAGATCTGCTAAAAAGGCAGGAACACCAAGAACACTCATCTTGACAATGTGGTGGTTGACGGCAAAGTCTTCAGAAACGTCGAACAAACGAACATCGACAACGATCAGCAACAGTACCAACATCGGCAAAGTGCGCATTGAAGCGCAGTAGCATGCAACAATCACGTGATTCGAATGGCTAAACTGCATCGAAGTCACGCAGTGAAACACTGAATTCACACGCTGCAACGGCAGCAGCACGTGGCATGAAGATGACGGAGGTATGACAAAACAACTGACAGAGGCATTTAAAGCTCAGCAGCTTACATCTTGCTAAGAGGAAAAAAACACTGTAGCGCGACTAGGGTAGGCTCGAAGTTACGTAACAAGAAAGAATAGCTGTAATTGAAAGTAAACTCTCTGGAATGTCATTAATCAATTATAATCACTCAACAACACATAATATTGTTAATATAAACTAAACAAGTTAGTAACAATGCAAAAATAAATTAGCTTGAAATAAGGAAATATAACTAAAAAAATTTTATACGTATATCATTTAAGTCGTGTCGTATTTCATACGGTACAGAGATAATTTAACATATATTTTTTTCTGAGTAAAAGAGCCAGGATATTCCAGGTCTGACACCCAATGTTTTATTACCAGAAGGCCGAGAATGAGGACGGAATATTTGCAATTTTATTTATTTTTCCGGCTGATAGCGAGGTAAGAGACGTTAATGCTATGTAAATAATACATTACCGTATACAGGATATGTATATTTATTACTGAAATATCTCCTCATTAAATAATATTATATGTAATGCATTTCTATATCTTAAGTGTTTCGGCTTCGCCAGTAAGGTAGCGCCAAAAATGAAGAACAAAGGAAAATGAAAATCGTACTTGGTGAGGCATATGTTTCAGTGTCAGAAAAAAATATTCCTGGTAGAAAAAAAAAATGGCTACAGAGAGTCACTTCAAGAGAAAATGCACGTCCGAATGGACCAAGGAATTGAGACAAAACTTCTACGAGGATTTAATAATACTAAAGACAATGTTATTTAATAGGCTTAGCAGTCAAAAATAAAATCACGTTATAATATAAACAAACTCCGTTATAGGAAAACTAAAGTTATATTCGGAGTCACCATTCAGCAATATTAGTATTTTCGTTTGTTCCTACGTTCAGTTCAGAAAATATTGACAGTAATTATCGTCTACGGTTGCAATTTGGAAATTTTGAATTTAGTTGAAACCAAATAAAACTAAATATTAAAATATCAGACCAGTTAGTAAACCAGGAATGCTGTAAAATCCAAGTAAATCAGCACTAACATACGTAATACCTGTACGCATGGAATACAACTACAAGTTCTCAAACAGCGGTTCAACAGAAGTTGTCGAATCAGGCAGTAACGTATATTACAGTGATAGACATTGTGTTCACAGGCAATGAGGTTTTATTTTTCGTTATGACCAAAAATATTTTCATATATGCTGTGGCATTGATATTTAAAGAAACATTACCTTTATGGGGATTGTTTACATATATTTAAACATTCTGTAACATTTACCTTTGGATCGTGATTGAAACGACTGATATGGCAATGATTTGACATACCTATATTGAAATCGTTTTGGAGACAGGATTTTTTTTTCATGTTAAACAGTAAACAAATTTTTCGGTTGTGTTAGACTATAGTTTAATACTGAATAATACATTTTTGGTAATTTGTACCATTGTTATTTAACATTCTTGATATTATCCTTGAATGGGCGTGCTGGTAAGAAACAGCCATATCAAACAGTGATGTGACATATACATTATGTATCTAAAACATACCGACAAACTTTAACAGGTTATTCCTGAGGCGGAAATAGAAAGTTTGATACAGGGAACCCATGGTCAAGGTCATATAGGGAGGGCTGTTGACGCTTCCAATTTTGAGAAAAAATTACAAATTACTGTAATATTTTGAAAACGGCTTTCTTGACAGTAAATGATTTCTGGTTACCAATAAATCTCACCGGAATCAATAATCACATGAGGGATTTGCACATTTAACATACCTCAATCATGTTTAAATGGGATGGCACCACCCTTACTTAAAAAAATAATATTTTATAGTAAATATGTTAATTAATACTACCCAGAGTAATAGAAAATGGTACAAACAACGCATATTTATGTGTTTGTTTTTCTGTTATGAAAAAATATGTTGGCACAATAACTGGGAAAATGATAAACATTGATAACTACTGCCATTTCACAAAAAAAAAATCACGAGTTTTAGTTATTCATCGATGGAAAAAATTTCTTTTTTTCATCTAAAAACATTACTTTTGGTAATTATCTTGTTCTTGCAAGCAAGTCTTCAATATTCCATTTCATTTAATTTTTGTACGTGACATTGTCTTTGCTCCATGAGGATAATAAGCATATCTGATTGAAACATACTCGACAAGACGTCTTCTGCATTTGTTTTAGCTGGTGCTGAATGTAACAACCATGCATATAGTAAGGTTGAATTTGGAGCATCTATAGCTAAGATATTGGCAATGACTGTTTTTGTGAACAAATTAACACAATATGTTTGAAGGAATGCCCTTTATGACTTGTGACAGACCGTCGCTGTGAAATTTGACGACATTCACTTACCTCATTTCCATTCAGTTTAAGGATTCTTGCTAATCGCAATTTCTTCTGACATCTATTTAGCCGCAGGCCGCAATATTGAATTGTGGATTATATTGCTTACCTCATAGGACGCTTTCCAAACGTAAGAAAGTTTGACCTATCTGTACATAAAATCAGTTCGCCTCGTGGCCAGACCAGACTTGACTACGAGGTTTGCTCTGGTCTACGTCAACAAGAACACTGAATATCATACTTTATCTTGTACGAAAGCGTGAACTAAAAACGGAATTGGCGAGATTAAAAAAAATAATTTAGTTCACACAAGAAAACGAGTTTGATTTTTTTCCACCTGGCAACAAAAAAACTATTCAAGATATCCTAGAACGTTTGTTAAAATAAAAAATTTGTATGCTTCATTTACAAGGTATAAGCTATGTGATGTCCATGGTGATATAACAACTATGATCATTAGTTAAGGCTTGGCGCGACCAAGTAGGTGATATATATATATATATATATATATATATATATATATATATTATTTTTTTTGCTGAACTGAAACAAAATTACTTTGTTAATCTTACTTTGTTGGTCATGTGTAATGTTTAGTTTAGTAACATTTACTTTTTGTTTAACAGAGTACAGATTTTTATTAAAAAAATTATTGGTTGCAATGAGTATTGAATTACACTCGGGAACTCCCTCACTGACGACGCTCACTAAGCATCCACAACAAATACTGAACGTTGGTAAGGAAACATATATGGCTCGTAAAATACATGACATTTCACAGATGTATACTAACGAATTTACATCTTTGTTCTTCGTATAATGTAGAAATTTTATCTGAATTGTTGTACCTGAATGAGGCATCATAAAATGCACTGAAAATATAGCTGTAATGCCGCTGGTCACAGAAATTGCAACATTACACTTGAGGTGTGATTTCAAGCTATGAAGAGCTCAGACATACAAGGTTTGGTTCGCTTAACAAAATGTACGTTTGTATACGTCAAGACAAATTAATACCTTTGCGTCACTTAAGACTCGATTTCAGTCGCCATATTGAATTTTATTATTTTTCGCTTTTTTTGGAATTCTAATACGAGAAATGTTAAATATAAGATTATACCTCAGAGTCTATTCACATTTCGCTACAGTACAGACCTTGCGATTTAGCTGTTAATATATATTTACGCCGCAATATGTGTGGCAAATTTTTTTATATTCATAATTTTCCCGACAAATTGCGACTTAACTATACATTACTATCTCTATTGCTATGCTTGTATTGTAGCTCAAGATAAATAGAATTTGAGGTATGGTCGCCGATTTAACATTTTTCTTCTAAGAATTCCAAAAAAGCGAAAAATAATAAAATGCAATATGGCGGCAACTGAAACAGAGCCTTAAATATTTTACTGTCACGCGTAATCACTTTACTGATCATACTATAATATGTATGTATTTTTGGATCAACAAAATTAGGTATGTTGTTTCTAGTATTTTGTTCTGGCAACAAAATATATTGTTAGCTCAAGTAAATATTTATTTCTTAATACTCATACCATTATTTGGTAAAATATTACTTCAGAGCAGCGAAACTTTGACTTATTATAACGTAATTTTATTTATATACTATAGTTTTTATAGATCCGTGTTAACAACTACATTTAACATGAACAATTGGTTAAAAAATTACGTGTACTAAATTTTAACTTAGGGACAGCAAATGTGTTTTGGACGTGTCTGTATGAGTTATAGACATTAGCGTTCAAGATTTTCGTCAAATGACATTTTCATGTATTACTTTTTTCAGGGAGGAGATAATTTATATATTGAATTTTCACTCGAATTTTTGCTTTAAATTATGTCTGCATATTTATTAAACATTTTGCAATACATAGTTTTTTAGTAGAATCTCCCCTAAGTGCACTCATATTTAATCAGTTTTTTTTTCTCCTTTTCACATCGCAGGAAAAATTTCATTTCACTACGAACATCTTAGTCATTTGGACTCGAAAATTTATATACCCCATATTTTACACTTCTATCACTAAGTAAAATGACGCATTTGGTAGACACAGACAAAAATTAATGTACAGTGAATATAATATATTTATGGTTGAGAATGACAAGAAATAAAAGAATACTTACGTCCACGAGAGAACTGGTATTCGTAAGTTGTGTTAATGTACTGTACGTTGTGATGAAGCCTCCTTTGATCGCCGACCACGAATTGGTAATCGGTCTGCAACTGTTGACATGGAAAACAATACGATACTGCCACATTTTCATAACAAAGACCAAAATACATACAAACTTTGGTACGATTAAGGACGCGCGCAGGCCAGTTGTAGGGATTATTTAAAACGGAAGTAAATTATAATTATAGGAACGGATGCTTTCAGAAAATATCCACTATCACGTTAAGAATACGTTTACGTACAAAAGTCATCTCGCAGCCATTAGCAATTCTTATTAAACTTGAACTCAGCCAGTGTTCAATTTCTAAACTTTTAAAACGGAATGCAGTAAGTCAGTGAACTTTACAACAGGATCCTCTCAGAAGTCAATAGCAATTGTCTGAAGGCAGCTGGAGCAAGCTGTCCTTTTTCTGTCCAGACTACACAGTTTTACAGCATTTATGAAAATGTTAGTCAAGGGAATAGCTCAATTGACATAGATTTTACAATCAAATGCAACAATTTTCCCAACACAATAATGTTTTTATTGCTTAGTATGTTATTCTTATAAATGCCTTTTAATAATACTGTGTGTACTTTGCTGGCTGTAAAACCTCATTTTTGCAGTTTAGTGAATAATAATTTCGGAAACATACTTGCTACAACTTTTCAAAGAAATACATAAATGATTTCGATTTTCTTCGAGTGTGTATTGTGATAAATTATGTGATAAAGGCAACACGTTATCAACACCAATGTTGTCAAGCCATATTGTCCATGTGGAAATTCTCGTTTCAATAATTTATCACAATGATGGGAGGCAAGCGATCTAACCACTACGACACGGTTACATCATGTAGAACAGATGAAACTAGGGAATCAAACTTAAATCATCTACGACACAATCACAAGAAACGATTAAGGGCGTGTTATTAAACATCTCTGTACTAAGTCGACCATTGTTTCAATATTGAGCAATCATGTTAAATTTTCTTTACCATACAACTCCAAATTTAATTGGAACGACATATTAAGAGCATTATTCACGAAGGAGTATCAAGTATCAGAACAATATGTGTGTAAAAATTAAAGTATCACGTACGTCGATCCATGCCTGTCTAGTCTCGTAGGACATTGTTTGGTTGGGGAAGTAAAAATCTCTTATCTTGGTCGCCATATTCTTGGAAGCTGCACTTCCTCTCTTCAACCCAAGTTCTAGAGGAACGATCCGCTCCAGGTGACCGGAGATCTTGATCCAGTAAGACGAATTTTTCATGGCTGCCAACATACAAATAAATAATTAGTTCTGATGTTATTTCGTCACATTTCTTCATATAGTCTTGTCCAGTTTGTGATGAATGTTTTTGATCAGAGCAGAAAACGACATTATTCTCAAACTATTATTATTTTCCAACACAAATTAATATACATATACAAAAAATAATCACTGTCGTTATAAATGAAGCACAAATACAATATTAACTCTGTTTTAAAAAATCGAACACAATTCAACCATGAATTGCACGCTGACCACCTAAACGAATAGTTTTAGGAAATCCTCTTATATGCCATACAACATTGTAAACCAGTGTTTTAAAACGTTCTTCACGAGAGAAAAATTCTCATGCAGAATTCCACTTATTGCTGGTTCCTTTATTTTGCTTGTGACAGTACTTTTTTTACAATCATTAATTTTGAAAAACAGTATTTTTGCAGTGATATGTAACTAAATAAACTATTTTTAAAATAAAATATTGAGTATTTATAATCTGCGTAGTCCAGACTTCGTTTGATTTTGTCTTTTGCATTCTACGGCACAACAATTCCTTTATTTGTCTGAGAGACAAATAACACACATTTGTTGCAGTTCGTACAAATATAAATTATTGATGCGGTTATATGAGAATATGTCCATGATGTACAGGTTATTGAAAGAAATTCAACTTGTGCCAATCGAATTCCTGAGATCTCACCATTGCTAAAAGAATTGCGGTCAAAACAGACATAATCTCTGTACATGGAGTCAGCTTTTTATAGTAAACTTTTTGAATAGATTTATATTAGCCCAGAGGCAAAATTAAATTTTCATACTCGAAAGAGGTTGCCTTAAAGTTGATTTTAAATTAGTTTTCGTAAACGCGAAGTTACACACAGATCCAATGCAGGAAATATCTCAGACAACAGATCCATGCAGCTGCAGCTACTGACCTGCATCTGAGCCTACAAAACTTCCAGCCTCCAGCTTGTTGGTACCGGCCATGTAAGGAACCTTGTTGAACTCTCCATTCTTCTCCATGTTACGAGGCAAGTCAGGCAGGAACTGACTCTCTCCCTCGACTGGATGGTCAACTGTTGGGACGAAAGCTTCTGAGATGTACATGGACATTTCCTATGGAAGAACATATAATATATGAAACAATTTCCAGGATTACGTCAGTTGGATATGAACATAACAAAACTGTAACCATTCGTTGGTATAGTAAGAAATAACTGTAATTAGGAAACATTCTATAAATAGAGTCATTCTACAGTTTCAACTCTTGACAAACGACAAGAAGTCTATTACTAGGCTTACTACATATTTTTGGTGTGGTACAAACTTTAAAAAATGAATTAAACAATATACATCGATACAATTTGGTAAGTTATTTATTTAACCAGTTGTTTATTTATGGGAGATAGTAAAGAAACAATTTCTAGAAAAGCATTAGTAATACTGCTTCGACTGCGCGGACATTGAAAAAATCAGACATTAATTTATGTTTAATCAGATACATGTGACGTTATTTCGATTCCTCTGCCTATTCCTTTTTAGTCCTTAACTGCCTTTATTAAAGTGTAGGCAATTCTTGAGATGATATTAGTTTAGTTTTTTGTAGGCTACTGTCGTGCATTTTTCGTACAACTCCTCGTCCACTGAAATCTGTGAACATGTCGTAGGATTGACTTATGAAATGTGCAATCTACAGCTACCTGAAGAAAACCAAGAAGTTCAAAACATGTTAAGAGTATAGATGTATTATCTTTGGGCGGATAAACTTCGGCGCGATGCACATAACCAAGCGTGGGAGATATAACTTAACCCCAATTCATTACCTTATACCGCAAAGGCTTCTCAAGAATAATAAATCTATATTCTTAACAAGATTCGAACTCGTTGGTTCTCTTCTGGTAAAGTTAGACTGCAGATTCCAACAGTTAATCCTATGATATGCTGACAGGTCTCAGTGGACGAGGCGTTGTACGAGTAAGGTACATCAGTACACGTGCTTACTACCTTGCCTTGATTATAAAATATTCCTGTATGTAATGTAAACTTTTCATAAATGACTGTCATGCAGCTATGTGTCGACGAGAGGAAATTATGAGCTTCCTCGATATTAAAATTAACAACTCGTTCACTCATGTAACGTTTTTCCAATGTATCGAATGATGGGAGTTTGACGTACTTGACCTGAGAGAATGACACTGGACACAGAGAGGAGCTGGCTAGCATTGACGTTGGTCCTCAACAAGTCCACCAACTGCTGGTTCGTGGTCCACTTTAGACCAAGATGGGATCCCATCCTCTTGGTAATGATATCAATATTCTCCCTGAAGGCCCAGGGATCCATCGCAGATCCACTTTCCGATATGGCGGCATGGAACAGGCCTGCAAACAGAGATAATATAAACATAGTTTCGACATATGTTAAAATTATGGACTTTAGAGATGATGCTCCAAAACTGTTCCTATAAAAGAATTGCAAAAATTCTTGTATTGCATATAGCGAAGAAGATTGAATCTCTAACAAGACGACATGGTTTCTTCCTGCGAGTTATGATCTTAATCGTCTGAGTGTTGCTCTGTCAGATAAGAAAGAACTTTAAGGGCGCGACTTACATCGAGCAGTTTTACATGGTGCAGGCTCATAAGCGATACGGGTTATATTGAGGCGCGCAATTAGAGCTCTGCTGCTCCTACGCACAATGCACTAAACTGGCGCGCAGTGTTTCTGTAGTACCGCTGGATCTGTGAGACTTTAAGCTGTGGTCCTATAATGATTGTCCCAAAGTAGTCTACACTGTATTACCTACTAGTTAGTAGATTTTGTGGTGTAACTGAGTTAAAAGCTGTCTTTAAAATTGTTGGAAGGTTTGGGAATATACTCCAAAGTGCGTGATGATTTTAAAGTATTAGAAAATCTTCTTTAAAAGGTGTTTTAATTATTTTTTTGTCGAAAAGTACACAGTGTACACGTATAATAGTTTAAATATTAAGGTACAGGTATAGTGTACACGTACAATAATTCAAATACTAAAGGTGGATAACTTTCTGCAAAGCAATTCAACAGTTATATGTGGACTCTTTAAATCAGCAGACTCCAGATGAAGCAGGCCTTGTTTATCTCAAAGTCCAGTGATCGTGCTCTATAAGGGTAAGATAACAGTTTAACCTTCTTTCTCTATGTTGAAATGATTGCGCACCACGTTTAATAAAATAAGTAGATAAATATCATGATTGGAACCAAGGGACCGCGCACTGCTACAAGGAATATCCTTGCATCATTTCAACAATGATTGTTATTACGAGACGTAGTGGCGGCCTTTCACCAACCCTTAGCCTGGCTATCCAGAAATAAATAAGGGATGCTATTAAGTGATATTAAATAGATGAAGCAGCGTTTGAATGCAATGTCTGGGGAAACAGGAGTACCCAGAGAAAATCCGCCTACGATAACATCCGCCACATTTCCAATGTGCGAAAAATCCTAGACCAATCTTGCCGGGAATCAACCACGTATTACGTAAATATTAGAGTCTCTCATCGCATACCGGCCAAACTATTGATTGTACAGGTGCAGTTTTATTGATAAAAATGTTTCTATGGTGGTTAGAAATAGTTGTACTGAAAGAAAGTCGTGCTTTTCATACTTTGAAATTTTCCATTTTTCGTTCGGTTATGCACAGGTAGGTTACGTTATATAACCTTACATGACCCAACGAAAAATAGAAAATTTCAGGTCACCTGACCTCATCTAACCTTAGCTTACCTAACCTTAAGTTACCTATTATAACCTAACCTAATAAAACCTTACCTAACATATCCTAACCAAAAAAGGAAGATTTCAAATTAAAGCAGAATTTTCTTTACGTACTACTACTAACCACTACAATAACACTTTTCATCAATAAACTGTGCCTGTAAAATCAACCGATATGTGATGAGTAACTATTCTTAATATTAACCCCGGATTTCCTTGATGGAGGCGAGTGGTTTTAACATTCGGCCGCCGTGGCCCCATGCACCGTGTTTCGTCACTCGTGATAATGACCTCTATGTGGGTATTTGAGACTTATGCTGTGTGTATACTTAACGATATTATTACTCGTTATAAATGAGGAGTGAAATAACATAGTATGCAAGGCAAATGTCGTGTTTGTTGTCAAACCTTGTGAATAAGTTTTCCAACCCTGTATGTACCGACAGCAATGCCAGCTCTACTGATATGTTTCTCATCGCTAACATTGAACTCCTGGCTTTCTTCTAGAGATACATTTCCTAACATAGAACACACACGTTTTTGTTCATAAAAAACTAAAGCCAGTCTATTGAGAATTGCTAAAGGGGTATTTATACAGCAAAAATTCTAAATAATTAAGATGACCTTCCGGAGTGACCAAAATTGAATACCTGTTCGCCATTAAATCACTAAAAGGTTTTGTTACATTGCAACATGTGTTGTGTACGTAGGTGAAATACTTAAGACAGGCTGTATAGCATTCTTAAACCATTAATGTATAACTTGTACTCATTGGTCGAATACACACTTTACTAATAGCCTACTTGTTGGTAATTTTATTACTTATAGCCTAGATAAATCATTGTATTATTAATGTATTCATTTTGCATTAACATAATTTAACTACGCATTTTAATAAATAATTCACAGAAAAATTTGTTCGTTCTAATAGGGGTTAAAGATTTTTTCGGTGACCATCACTATGATGTAAGTTGGCATATGGATGGAGACAGTTATCAGTTTACCTTACAGTAAATTTATTACTAGGTGGCAATTGTGCCATGTAGTTATCTTGAAGGTATGTAGGTTTGTAAGGCACGATGTACTGTTGATAGTAAAATCATTCGAGACGAAACAAATAAAATGGGGAACAGAAAGGGAAACTGCCATGACATATTATAACTATAGCCATGAACTTTTCGCGAAAAGGATTTTGCCCCAGTTTGGTTCAGAGCCTTATATGCATATTGTTAGCTCTGCTTCGTGGTTATTAGCAAAATGTCTTTGTGAAGTGACGTCTCTCTTTTAACTTTGCCAATCACAATTAGATAACTGCAACACCTCTCGTCTGTGATTTGTGGGTAGAACTTGAAGACACATGAGAGTTAAAACATCCAATCACTGACTATGAAGCAGAACTGCGGGCGTGCATCTAAGACTCTGAGACAAACTGGGGCAAAATTCTGTTCGTGAAATGTTCTTAATATTTATCATAACGAATCATCCCGTTCAAGCCTTAATTTGTAGAGGTTAAGAAAACTCTGAGAAACCGAGATAAGGCCAGACAGGGAATCGAACCCGAGCACTCCCGAGTGATACTTTATTTGCGCTACTTCGCCCAGTATAAGGATGAGAGAGTCGGACATAGTACGTACCTTTAGTTGTCGGCGACAGCACCTGGTAGTGGACAGAAGCACCTCCAGCGCTCTGGCCATAGATGGTGACCTTGTCGGGGTCACCGCCGAACTTGGCAATGTTGGCCTTCACCCACCTCAAGGCCGCTGCCTGGTCCTTGAGCCCTGCGTTGCCCCCGGCATCAGTACCATTCAGGGCTAGGAAACCTATTGGGTCAAGGTCACCATGTAACAAGTATGTGAGTCATCGTACAATCCCTATCACTTACCAGAGCATGGGTAGTTACTTGCACGTCCTTATAGAACCCACATTCTAGAACAAATTATAAGTTCAGGGCATTTACCACATGAGCTTGTTCAGGCACTGTAAAAGTTTTATGCATGCTGATATAAATGGACTCCGAACAGCTTGCATATCGAATCTGTGAACATTAGATTTTATATTTACAATCATTTAATATGTAAATGTTTTCAGTACAGTTTCCTCATAATATAACATTGAAGCTTCATCAGTTAATCCATATCTGAATTCCGGGGGGTAACCCGTGCAACTTAGATTTCAGAGCAAATACTTATCTTTTCCATGAATCGTGATTTGATACTTATGAGGACTACACATACTACACTGAAAAAAATTAAGCAACATAAAAATGGCCGTATGTGTCCTGTTTCTATAACATTGTTCACTTCAAATTCTTCCAGTAACCCAGACTCACCAAAAATGCCGAGCCTATAGTTGATGGATACCACCACCACTCCCAAGTCGAGCAGATGACCTGGATTTATTTCGCCACTGCCCCGCGCAAACGCTCCTCCATGGATCCTCACCATCGTCGGCAGAAGTGTGGCGTTGCCTTGCGAAGGAAGCTGTGGGCAAAAGTTTAATTCAAGTGGATGCAAAAAAGCAGATCTACCCGGTCCCATCTATTGGTGAGCGGACAGTATTTTTCTCATTCGTTCGCTCCCAATTATTTCACGTTTGTCTGAGTTCTTATATACTCTCCATCTACTTAAAAGACAAATTAATTCAAAGCTCTACTAGAATTACAGAAATTTTTAAAATCATTATATAATTAAAATGCAGTTAATGTTTTCGGTTGATTGAATGGTCTGGACGTCGATTCGTCAGTCAGTAGCAGCTTGATAACCTCACTTATTGAGTGACTGAAACCAAAGATAATATTTTACAGTGATGTCAACTTATGACATGTACTTATTTCCAGTTGTGTGTCTTATAATATCTGCTGATAATTTCTTCACTACAGAAGGACATGTTTGTTGCTGTAAAACTAGAAGGTGCATTGTGTGATTCCATTTCCCCCACCCCTCATTCACTAAATGTATGTAATAATGCCATAATGAGTTTAAATCAATTAAAACATTTCGCCAGACATTGTTTAAAAATAAAATTATATATAACAGCATAACAACAGTAGGTACCACATATATATCTCTTTTCTATGGGAGGTACACTCAGAACTTGAAATATAACTAGTTTTGAAATGTCTCCTGGCTATGTAAACTACTGTTACAAGCTTGCGGGCTAGGTACGTTTTGGGATGGAGGTCTTGATAAAATAAAGAAAATAAAGCTTACCTAGTTTATTTACAACTGTACATACAAAAATAACCTATGTCTACAATGATTTACCACAATAAATGTCAAACAGAACAAGTAACTACTATTTACACAAAAGAAAAAAAATACATCTACATAAATTCT
>PNEQ01002401.1:0-11518 GCA_003012365.1 Medauroidea extradentata
TAGCATTTTTATAATTTTATCTCATTTTGACATTGTCACTTTTGGCAGTAAACCGACGATATATCATCTCACTAATCTCAGGTTTGGGGCACCAAATACGTTTCCGCGAAACCTTAACTCTCTGAAACTTTGTAATGTCAATAAAGTTAAAGTGAATATTTTGACAATATATAATTGAGGGCACCGTCACCAATGGTTGGTTGTGCACAGGGTAAACAGATGTTTCTCATTCGATTAACCACTTACCTTAGACGTCTGTAACTACCCTAGAACTTCAAATTTGCAGTTTTATAAATAAGGCCCAGGCGAAGTCGCTGTTAGTGGCAGGGACAAACTTAAGACTGCTTTTCGCGTGGACAACTATAGCTACTTATCCTGCTGCAGAATTAATTCAACTAGCCGCTTGGACATTCTAACACTTGATGACTGAAGTACCAATCTTGTGTACAAAGAGGTTTTTCAATTAAAGTAAATATTATCAGTTAAGAATAATACTCGCGAGCAAAGCCGCGGGGGACTGCTAGTATTATATAAATTTGTAAATACTGTATATCCACTAGACTCCCGATTTTATGAACCCTGGATTTAACGAAGATAGCAATTCTACGAATACAATCTCAGGAACTCTCAAAAAATAACAAAATTCTATGACAAAAAATTTTATGGAATTACATTGATGATAAATAAAACATATATCATCTAATTCGCGGCATTAAAATATGAATGTAGAGTTGCAGTTATTACTTGGTAAGTCATAATATTAAAAATAAAACAAAAATTGTGAAAATCTGTTAAAAATATGGCAGTGACAGTTTGAAAACCGCGCGGCGGCGCCTGTGCCAAGCCGGCCGGCCTGTCTCCAATTACGACGTTGGATCTATATTGAGGTCGTACTATAGCCGCTCAGTTCCAGCGCATGCGCATGCTCACTTAACTATAGTACAGCCTCCTAGGCTGTTTCACAACGCCTTATATCTCTTTCGCCTCGCACCGAATATGTTTATGTTTTTACACGAACCCTATCAATAATAGCGTGATATTTTTCTTTATTGGGTTAGCACCATGGTGTAGTTAAAACAATTAACTTGGCGCGAAATTTGCTTAAAAAATGCGTTACTGCGAGTTGTAAAACGTGCATTTCACAAGTGAGCACATTAATAGTGCTACATATTAACTACGTGTAGAAACATTTGTCTCCGGGTATGTCAAACTTGAAAAATAAATAGACGTTCGTGTATTGCGTAATCCTGGAACTCCTAATATATTTTTACCACATATACTGGCTGTGAAAGTGATTACGTATTTGCAACCACTTATACATGTAATTCTTGAAGATTTCAGGTAAGAACGTCACAAAATGGCGTTTCTTGGAACATTGAACGTCGGTACATGCTACGTTGCCGCTATCTATCTTACATCTTGTGAACGTTCATACAGTTGCGCTATCTGTCCACTCTGCATGCTACTAGTATCTACTACGTTCTCGTACAATTCATCAACAACGTCGAGGGATTGTTTTGATGTTAAGTTATATAAAACTGTGCAATGAATAAATACGTCAGCTTTTTCCTTCTTTCTTTGTGAATAATTTACAAGGGCATTGTGCTAGTAACGAATGCCTACTTTTTTTCCCACTAAACGCTACGCGAACCGGGCTATTCGCTCGCGAGATGGCACTCGGCAGCTCAGTTTTCTCATTTTTTTTAGGACAAGGGTCAGTCATATCTGTTGTTTAGCGGTATTCTTTTAATCGTAAGCCGTCTGCCTATTGATATAAATTTATATTTCAACTATCATTTGCATTATTTTTCCGTTAAATGCTACGGAAGTCCGGCTATTCGCTCGAGGGAAGACACTCGGAATCTCGATTTTCTCATTTTTTAGGACAAGGATCGGTTATATGTATTGTTTAGCGGTGTTCTTTTCTTTTGATCGTAAGACGTCTGCCTATTGATATAAATTTATATTTCAACTATCACGTGCTTTATGTTAAATGCTGCGAAAGTCGGGCTATTCGCTCAAGAAAAGACACTCGGGATCTCAATTTTTGTCATTTTTTTTAGGGACAAGGGCCGGTCATATCTACCGCTCAACAGTGTGACGCGTGGCTGCTGATATCAATTTATGTGAACGTTATTACGTTGATTAATTTCCCGCAAAATGCTACGGAAGTCGGGGCCCGACTAGAGACATTTTGCAGAAAATTTTATGTTAAGGTGGGGGGGGGGCAAATAAGCCTCTATAGATTTTAGAAAGGTAGCGATTTAACGAATGTGATGAGAGGAACCGTGAGTATTCGTAAAATCGGGAGTTTAGTGTACCTGCACATGGGTCGCACATTTTGTGCCAATTTCAAGTGCCAAAATTGTCTGATGCGACTGTTAAAGAGGGCATGGTACATAATTCAACGCTAAAAGCATTAATCTATAACTTAAGGTTTCTTGAAGCCAATTTGCGAAAATTAAACAATAGCGATCCTAGACAATAGTTTTAGCCAACGTTTTAAACAAAATTCTTTGTGTTACAAACTTCTGAAGCACAATCTCTGACATCGGAACCTCGTGCATTTAACTGCGGCGCAAGAGATCACGTGTAACGAATTAGTAATTCTAGATAAATGTTTACTCATAAAATTGGCAAATACCATAATCTAGGATTTATCAATATTGCCTTAGAGAAAAGCGTAGAAATCAATTTATGTGTTCAGCGTTTGTTTATCTACCACGCACTCTTGCATTGTCTTCTTTGCCAGTTTGCCGCCCGCACGTAGGGCACAGCGTTGAAGTGCATGTAAAGTGTGCAATTGTACACAATTTCATGGCCTGCAGCGTAATGTTTCCTAGAAAGAAAGACTGTAGAGATCCTTCTAAACCGAAGAGGGATCGCTAAGTTCTTAATTTTACTGACAAAATGAAAATGCTGCATTTAATAAAAAATAACATGTCTGTAGCAAAATTTGGCCGCAAGTACGGGGGAAAAAATGTGTGTATCGTTCGTATGTCACGAAATAAAGCACAACAGATAAGTACAAGTGTTCGTACTGATCCGAAAACGGCAGAAAGAATCGCGCCATGTTAATTTTACTGTAAACAGTGGCGCTGTATTTAAGTGAAAACCACTTAAACTTTGTCCTTATCTATGTTTACAGATGTTAAACAATTTTTTATTTGTGTGTGGGAAAAAAATCACGCTAAGTCTATTTTAGCGTAATCAGTGATGCCGTATTAAAAAAGAAACTGCTAACATCCTTAAGGTGGCTGGCTGGTGAAGGGTATGTTTGTATCTGTGAGGTGAAAATCGATGAGGCGCTACGAGCGATGCCAGCCGGCACATGTAGTGTGATTGCCTCTACGGCCAAAGTCATAAACGCATGCGCAGTGTTCCCACCGTAACCTTTTTACTGCGGGACTTTAAGCAATGACCCTATCATTTTATTGAACGCGTCACTGTAGCAAAGTCCAATGTACTCTTAGGTATAGCTCAATTTCGTACAAATCCATTACATGTAACTTGAGAAACAACCGTATGAAAATGCCGATTTTAGTCACGTTTGAGGACTATAAAATATTTCCAGTGTGCGTTGTGTCTTAAGTCACATATATAAGTAGTCTGAAGCGTGTTTTCTTTTTGTAGATAAGCTTTGTGGACACATGTTTACTGCTCTCTGATTTTATGTTTGTAATCCCGTTATTTTCTGTAATTTGTATATGCACGTCATACGAGCAAAAAATATTTGTAGACAATTGCAAAATATTGATGCCTATGAAGTCGTAGTTGTGCTTGTTCTACTGTTTTATATGTTTGGTTGACACAGATAAAGTAAGCATTACACGCGAGAAATAGTGTTATCAAATACAATTCTATCAACTCTTGTGGCGACACTCCCTCTTCGCACAGCGCGCATCCTTGGCAGTGTAGGGTGGAAAGATAGCGTGGTGCATCAGGCCGTGCTGTGTTGCGACATCAGCCAGACCACCTGGCTCGCGCGCGCTTTTGACAAGTCTTCTTGGCCTCGCAGTGTGGTTGCTGCTGTATCTAAAGTGCCGCATTGAATACGTGACGTAGCATTTTTACAATATTTAAATGTTGTGGGACACTTTATGAACTATTAAAGTTCAATACCTCATGCAAATATATTAGTACGTGGATTTAGGGGTTTTATTTTTTTATATAAATGCACATGGTGGTTTATGTAGGCTATTAAGGTGTCTTGGATATACACAGTTTTCGTTATCCGCAGTTTTTCTGGAACGAAATACAGCGGATGTATTTGTCAAGTCTGAAACAAATTATGCCACTAGGGAGCCGGCTTACAAGGTCTCAGGTTGTTAAGGCAGTTAATTGACACCTCCGAAACAAGTTGTTAGGATTTAAGTGCTGCTAAATCAGTGCAAAGCAATAATGAAGTGGAAGCAGTCGCCTCATAGTGTTCAGATAGCCTCGAGAGTGCCATCAGCTGTGGTTACTCGGTAAGGTTTACAAGGTTGTCCACCTGCCCAGATCTTATGCCACAGTGAATTTCCGAAACAAAATTGTTGTATTTTTGATATATGGATGTGCCAGTTGATTTAATTCACATAGGTACCAAGATTTGGGAAAGCTTATTAAACAAGACTTTGTTAATAAAGATATGTGATTAGGCAGAGTCGGCCTAGGAAGTTCTAACAAGTCTTGTTATAATTGGCTCTTAATATGTACACGCTTATTCAGGCGATGGATTTTCTGTAATTTTGTTAGAGAAGTGGAAGCAGTCGCCTCATAGTGTTCAGATAGCCTCGAGAGTGCCATCAGCTGTGGTTACTCGGTAAGGTTTACAAGGTTGTCCACCTGCCCAGATCTTATGCCACAGTGAATTTCCGAAACAAAATTGTTGTATTTTTCATATATGGATGTGCCAGTTGATTTTTGAGTTCAGTTGAAGTTTAGTGTATGGGGGAATCTTGCGTAGCAACAGGCTGGTGCCGAGTTCAGGGATTAGCGTGCTTGGTGACGCTCGGGTTTTCCAAGTTATGCGGTGAGGTAGTTGTGGCCATTGGCTGCATGGGTGTCCTTTCGCAGTTTGGTTATTAGATTTAAAGTATGTATTAGTAATACAGTTTTGGTGTTTGTGAAACTTAAGATTTATTTAAGTTTTATTTTTATTTGCACCATGTACACGTAATTTAAATCTTTAACATTTACCGTTCAAAAATACGGACGAATGTAATATGTTTGATTTGTTTTGACTATAAATTTCACCATTATTGTTTCAAATATGTTTGGCAATCGTTCACCTTATTTTAAGAAACGTTTTACATACTGTAGGGTGTGTGTGTAAACACAAACATTGCCATATTTTCATTAAACGAACAACAAACATGTTGCCACCAACAGAAAAACTTAATTTTTTTATAGAGGAAATATTTTTTTTCAGTTGATATCCAAATTACCAATAGATTTCGAACATGCATTGTGTACAAATTCATTTTATTCTATTGTAAATGTGTGCTTTTATTTTTGCATTTTAGTAAAGTGTGAATAAATTGCAGTAACGTCAAGCATTTTGGGAATTTTCTTCTGCCATTTTGTGCACTTCCGAAGTTCCGAGTAAAGCGAAGGCAGCCGAGCACAAGCGCACGAGTCAGAGAGGTTACGTTTTGCCTTGTAAATACTTGTCTTGTTCTTGTTACGTTTTCCGTTTAGATAGCAACAGTTTTGTGAATTTTGTTAACAATTGGAGCACACTATTTTTAATTTAAGGCCTGTGAAATGTATTTATAAATTATTGTTGTAACAACGTTGCGGCCTTCAAAATCTGTTCACTCACTTGAAGAATGAGGTAGAGAAATGTCCCGGTGAAAAGCATGCTGACATCGCCAAATGTCTCGGTTTGCTACCTTTGATGTTAAAGTATTGTCCATACCGTATAAGAATTCCATTATTTGACAGATCATAAAAAAGTAGGGTAATGTAAACAAAAGCATTATGTATCCTTCCACCACCATGTGCTTTCCAGCTGACAATCAAAACATATCAACAGTTAAGGTATAGTATCATTGCAATAGAATCCCAAGTGTGTTGTAATTTTCTTTTGGTTATTTTTAGATCTCAGACAAGTAAAGTAATTTGTTTTCAATACTGGCTGCACAAGTCTTTAGTGTTTGGTAGGCAATTTTAATGGAAAATGATTTCATATTGCAGTAGTTCAGTTAATATAACTCAAAATTTTACATAATTTATTGTATATTTTCCTTGGTATTCTCAAAATTGTAACCTTTTATGGCATTACAAAAAAACTTGTATGGGTAACTTATCTATTTTTTATTTCAACTTGACACCTGAAAAGTTTAAATAATAGTAACTTATTTGGTTACAACATACTGAAGTTGCTGGAGCATACAACATGTAAATAAACATCTTTAAATAAAAAAAAAAAATATATATATATATATATAATAGGCCTACATGAAAGCATTAATTCAATTATTTTTCTTGTTGCCTTCAGTTTGGTTCTGCATTATAGCCTAAAATCATAAAGTAGTAGTTTAAGAGTCATGTAGCAGACTATCGAAAAAACTTACCTTTTGTGGGTAGGGCCTACCTTCAAAATATCGGTGTTATTATCAAAGTCGTGCGACTCACAAAACTTAATAAAAAAAAAACTTGTCAGCATATTATTTTGTAGACTACATAGCAAAAATTTGCACTCTCACAACCTAAACGGAAATAATATATAAACAAAAAGAGTAAGTAATACACAAACATGGGTAGGACTAATTTCCCAAATCAGTTTTAAATCTTTTGGTAACACACGATTAAACACATACACTTAAATGGCCGGGAAATACATAGGCTGAAGTTTTCTGACCTTTTCACTTATATGTAGGCCTACACTTTTGCAGCTGACACGCACAAAATATCACGTGGACTTCATATTTAATGGTACCACTTACTTGCCATACATATTATAAAAACATGGATATTTTCGTACAAAAATAATTTATTGAGTCGGCGACTTGAAAAAGCATGTTTACATATACACACACACAACAAGAACCGTACAAATATAACACAAATTCTGTTAAAATAAAAGGTAGGTAACATTTTTTTATTGTCTGTAGCACTTTTCTCTGGAAGAATTACCTGCTTCTTACTTAGCTATTGTTTTTGTAGACATGCAACAATGCTGAAAAGCTGAACGTTTTTCCAGGTCCCTTTTCCAAAACGCGTCTTAAAATATCCTGTTGTCGTTGGTGATTACAGGACATGTATTTCAATTCCTGCATTGCAATACAATAAATATATGCACAGAATTTATAATAACACCTTAAAAGAAAATAATTACAAACGCACACGTCACGAACACACGAGAAGCTTACGTAATGGCGTCTTTTGTTTGGGTTGCCAGTAAAGGTATGTTATAACGGTGCGGTTGTTTGTAAAATAAATAGAAATCACACAGTTTGAATAGAATAAAATAGTTATCTGACTAATGCTGGACACATAACCTTGTTAATATATTACGGTTCCTCCAAAGCGCTTGCTTATTTTTCACGTATAATACACACTATTTTCAATGTCGGCGATGGAAGTTAACCGATTTGTTGATCAGGGCTGCCACTACTGCTTCGTCAGGTCATACGATCACGTCCTGTTGTTTTAAATAGTATGTTATTCTACCACGTGTTTGGCACGTGTTAAAAATATTGGTAGCATCGGCTGTGAAAATACGGAATTCTTACGTGGGATAGACAGTAGATCGTCAGTAATACAAATGAGCTATGACCATATTCAATACACACATGTTTGAAGTGCAAATTTTCAAGTGATGGACATATTAAAAATAGTTTTTGAGGTATTGTTTTTAGGGTTTTTTTTTTTAAGTAGGGAGGGAGGGTTATGTGTATGTTAGAAGTTTGAGCTGTTTTTATCTGTGGTTAATTTTTTTTGTACTATATGTTGCATTTCATTAATGTTACCTGTGAAATGGTGCTTCTGGGCACAGTTTAAATGCCTAAATTTGTAGAGTCTGCTGGCAAATGAGTTTTGTGCAGATGATCTGCAGTCCAGTGACAGAAATGTGCTGTTTTGCAAATACTGCAACTCTCGTGTAAACTGGGAGAGGCGAGATACTATAGTGAAGCATATCAAAAGTGAGAAACATGTAAACAATAAAAGGCTTTCTAGTAAAAAAAGACCAGCCTTCAGCAAACAATTGCCAATAGTTTCCATTCTCTGAATAAAAGGGAGACTGAAGGCTATCATCCGTCTACAGAAACTGCAAGAAACAAGCATTAAAGAATGGATGAATGAATTTGTTTAAGGTAAGCTTATTTAAAATGTAACAATTCAGTTAAGTTAAAATTAAACCTACAATAAAATCATACTGGTCTCGTCTTTGATTTAACATACTGTAAATTCCACTAATCTGCCAGTCAGTAACTGCATGTTAACAGTTATTGAAATGTAACCACTAACTTGGATTTTGTGTGGAAATTACAGTCCTTAAAATTTCCCCTGTCAGTGTACCTGTTTAGCATAATTAAATTGCTAAAGCACTTACATATTTACTGCAGTTATTTCTTTCAGTAGCCGGGGATTTGCCAACATTAAGAGGAAAGTGTGTACCACTTGTAGCTGAGGATAGGTTTGCCGCTATTAAAGCTGAAGTGGTTGGAAAATTTGTCAGTGTCTTAGCCTACGAGACTACAGATAAAAGAGGGAAGTGTGTTTTCATTGTACTTTTCCATCTCATAGAAGCAATTGTAAAACAGAAAATTTTTCTAGCTGGTGTTCACTTCTTGGAAACTGCAAACTCTACACTTTGTTCGAGAGCTGTGGTAGATGCATTGAAGAAATATGAGGTCAACTTTGACTCTGTGCTTGCGTTTGTGAGTGATGGAGCACGTTACATGTCTAAGTGTTGTGAATGTCTGAAAGTAATTCTGGACGACGAAGTATTACACGTTCAGTGTTGGGTACATAAGCTGTGCATCGTTGGAAACATTGGGCCAAAAGTTTTCATTGAACTGTATCATGCAGTTGTCAAGTTCAAAGCAGTGTTTCAAAATACGAGGAAACGCAAACATCTGTACATTCAATTCTTGGCACAAACATATTCCGATGACAGCAATAAAATTATCCTTTTTCCTATTCCTGTCCTAACTCAGTGGAACAGCTGGTTCAAATCTGTTTTGTATATGTCTGAGTATCTCGCTGACATGATTGAATTTTTTAGTTCTCGTGAAATGCAAAACGTATCTAATGCAGGGATAGAATACTTCAATGAGATTTCAAAATCAGAACTTCATAAAATACACATTCAAGCTGTGTTTGTTCAAGAACATCTGTGCAGTTCATGAGTTTGGTGGAATGTCTTGAGGGATCTGCATATCCAACCAGCCATGTTCTTCACAGCAAGCTTCTGCATGTGAAAGAAGGTTTTGCAATTGGCTTCAAATGGCATTTTTGAATCTGAAACTGCATCCTTACTTCAAGAAGTGGGAAGCTAAGTTCTTCAGGCTGACACAAAACAAACACTCCAATGAGCTGTATCATTGTCTCTGGACAAACTACAAGAATTAATGTCTACAGACCCATGCAAAAAGACATTTGAAGTTGTGGACAAGCTTTTTAATCCTTCTAATATTGTACTGAATTATGTAAATGGCAGCTTGATTGATTCATTCCAAACACTTCTGGAGTGAAGTCAGCAAATTTAACATCAGCTGATATTGCTCGCAGCTACACGCGGACGAAGAAACTGTGATAGCAAAATCAGAACAGAAGCAACCTGAAGTTGTGCAAGTTTGACTGTCAATGAAACAAGATTTTCTTGCTTTTGTATGTGCTGCTATGAGAGCAGTCTGTCTGCCTTGCTCCAATGTTGACAGTGAGAGGTGTTTTTCATCCTATGGTACTGTTCTGACAGACAGGCATCCCAACCTACTGAAGGAAAATACAGAAATAATGACCATGTTTTCTTTTGACAAATCTCTATAAAAATGTTCAAACAAGACTTTCTGGTTTTATAAAAGGCTTATTTTAATTGCAGCAATTATAGCCAAAGTTTATGTCAGGTTTAAGTATGCACACTCAAACGATGGGCAAATTTGTTTAGTGATTCCAAAATTTAGCAGTGATATTCAATAAACTGTAGTGTGGTCAGTGACTAAATAACTATCTCTTGATAAAGACTGATAAAATAACTACCTATTAACAGGTGCATTGTATGTCCTAAGATGGAAAACATGTACGGTATATTTTGGAAATAGCAAAATCTTTTTGTCGCCATTCATGTATTTTTTTCACCGCTATTTTACTTTTTTTTTTTTTTACCACTTTCGAAACATTTTATTTACCAAAAAGTTCATGGCTCTACTTATTAGAAACTTGAAAATTTTGCTCAGGTTACTGTTTGAGTTCAACTTGAAATTTTACCCTTATGAGACAAATCTTGTGACTACAGTATTCAAAAATATCCTTAATAAAATAGTGGAAGTAATGGTGCATTTAGCAAACTGTGAAAGTAGCAGTGCAATTTGTGAACTCAGAAAATAGCAATTTGATTATTATTCAATATTTTAGTTAAAGACTGTATGAGTTGAGTGCAGAAGTCTTATTATTATTTGTGTGTGTGTGTGTGTGTGTGTGTGTGCATATACGTCAAGTTTCATTATTAGGGGGATTGTTCTGATTAATTTATTTCATGTACATATATTTAAATTGTGGATACAGTACAGTTCAACCCAAATTACCAGATTTTATGAATATAGAAAATTCGCTAAGTGAATCTTGGAAACTATATAAGAATTCTAGAAAATAAATTAATGGGGGGAAAAAGGGTGGGTTTAATCTAGAAAAAATAATCTTAAAAAAATTGTAATGAACTGTTACAAAACATTTCTTCTAGTTAGGTGTACTGTACGTGTAAACAGTAGATACTGTACTGTATTTGGTTCATTATATCAAGTATCAAGCCCCTCTCGATTTTCCATGTTACAGTACTTGATTTTGCAGATACGTACTGTACTTTTATTTTATCAGCACAATATTTTATGAAGTCATTCTGAGGATCCATAACACTGAACCCCTTAACATTCCAATTATTTTACATCTTTTGGTCTCAAAATGTTCTATTTTTTTTTTTTTTATTATTGAAATGAAAAGTACATACATGGAATAGTTTGTCACATAAATTAAATTTTTATTCATCCAATGAAATCAGAGGTATGAAATATTCAAATAGCAGTATTTTAAAGTCCTGAATACATACGTATATTCATTCATTTTATTCGGGATAGTTATTGAACACTGGGATCATTTTATTCGGGATATATATATATGTATGTGTATATATATATATATATATATATATATATATATATATATATATATATATATATATATATATATATATATATATATATATATATATATATATATATATATATATATATATATATATATATATATATATATATATATATATATATATATATATATATATATATATATATATATATATATATATATATAT
>PNEQ01002401.1:11618-27307 GCA_003012365.1 Medauroidea extradentata
GTATATGTAATAGTATTATAAACCCTAGTATAACCACATAAACCCTGAATATGCTCATTCATAACCCCCTGGGTAAAATTAGTACACATCTAAAACACTACAGGTAAGTTATTCAAATCAGTTACAATTATGCAAAACCAACAAGGCTTTGTAGATAAAATAATATAGACATTCAAACTCTGAATATACTGGTTATAACACCTGTTGCAGAATGAATAAATTAAAATTTGTGGCTTTACAACATTGGTACTCATCTAAAACCTTGAAAAAGTTTTTTTACTGAACTAACTACACAAATATAGTACCTAAAACAATTTACATAAAATATTGTAGTCATACAACCCCTGAAAAAGTCATTCATAACACCGGGGGTGTAAAAAAAATAAAAATAAATAAATAAAAATAAAGTAGTTGTGTTACAACAACGATAGACGTCTAAATCCCATTGTAAAGTTTTTCACTTGAAAAACAAAACACTCAAGTCCAGCAAAATCTTGTACACACAATAAAATAATCAAATAAGCATTGAATATACATATTTGGTCATAACACTTGGGGTAAAAAATATTCCAATTTTTTTATGTTGGTAGACTTGTAAACAATTCCAAAATAAAGTTACAATAGTGAAAATTCAGTAAAAACTTCAGGCATAAAATATTTGGGACATGTTGTGTTTACCCCGAATATAAAAATGTATCGAATACATTTTGGGCTGAAAAGAAAAAATGGCAAATGCCTGAAAATGCAACAGTTTGACAAATCTGCCCCAGGGTATTTGTAAGCTCTGAGATAAATGTTTGTAGCAGTGTGAAATGCTTTGAAGTAGGGCACAATGCAAAGTGCTACTTCACATTCTTCGCACGTGTACCTCGATTCCCTTCTGACTTTCTTGTCCTCCTCATCACGAACACGGCTGCGTATACCACAAAGTCTTATGGGGTGTTGCTTCTTTGCTGCGGGAGGAATCATTGATGGGAAGTGGCGGCCAGTGAGACGCACAGGATTGGTGCTGCTGGAAGGACGACCGAGAGCTTTTGGAGAGAAGTGTTCGTTCTTGTGCTTGGAAATCATCTTCTCTAAGGTAGCAATGTGAAAATCCAGAGCATTCTTTTGTCCACCAATTTTTTTTATACAAGACAAATGCATTCCACAATAAAAGTTCCACTAGATGAAGAAATATTTTTTTATGATATTTCTTACCTCTCTTTCGAGGCAGTGGATGAGCTGCCAAATGCTGGTCACTTTAGCCACCCCTCCCATTGTACTGTTATAGTCCACAACTGCTGATGGTTTCTGTTTCTTGATGTCCCTCTTCTCAAATGTCACCATTCTGGTATTGTGAATAGTGGTCAGCATACATACATCCTTCTTATCTTTCCATTTCAGCGCTGTCACTTTCATCCTTTGAAAAGCTGCAAGTTCACCTCTTCTAAGTTTTTACTGTGAAATGATGGGGGCATCTCTTTTCTTGTCTGGCATACGTACCATTAATGTCAGTCCTGTTGGCAATAAGGTCAGCAAGTTGAGGTGAACTGTAATAGTTTTCAACAGTAAGGTCTTTGTTGAGGAGAGGTTTCATCAGTGTTATGACAATTTGTGAGGACTGAGGAAGGTTTCCAAACTCTGGATCAAAATGTATACACTTTCCAGTGTACACGATCATAGACCACAAGTAACCACTTTTTGATTCACAAAGCATGAAGGATTTGATTCCAAACCTTGCTCGTTTCAGAGGCATGTATTGGACCCAGCCTAGCCTCTCCTTGTAGAGCACCAAACTGTCGTCAACAGTGACATCATGCTCTGGGGTATAGACACTGCTAAACTTTTTGTTCAAGATGTCAATGATTGGCCAGATTTTATTTAGTTTTGGTTAAGGGCGAGTACTAGGATCTTAGGCAGAATTATCAGAGAATAGTAGGCTTTTTTTTGAGCTGAAGAAAACGTTTATAGCTAAGGACCTGGCGAAAAATGGAGTTGAAACTGAAGGTTGCTTACTCCAATACATTTGGTAATTTGGCTTCTTCATATTACTCTGAAGAAGAATTACACATTCATGGTGTCATTCCACTGGAGTGTATTGTTTCATCGTTCATACTGGTTTGTTTTCGTCATAACAATGTTCACAAATTCATCATCAATAAAGAGGTTGAGATACTGAGTTATGTCATCATCAGAATTGAATTCATAGTGAATTGCTGGCTCACCTAAAAAAGGATACCTCGGTGGAGCAGGTGGCAAATGAGCAAATGTATTGATCGGTACCCACTGTTGAGCATTCGCCAGGGGATCCTCGGAAGAATCAGAATTTTCTTCTTCCGATGATGGTTCACTGTCTGACTTGCTGTCAGATTCACTAAACTCAATGTCTACTTCATCTTCGCTTTCCATTTTGGAATAACAATTACTACTTTGAAACAGTATTTTATAAATGAAACAAAAACACTGTACTACTGTCAGCAAATAAACAAATTTTAGCTACTAAAAAATGTTTTCAAAGTGAGAGAAAATTCACTGTAATAAAAGTATGCGTATAGTTTAGCCACGTAAACTACCGGCAATACTACACAGTATCGATAAACAAAATACTGTAAATAACTTATTGGCTTTGTAGCGAAAATGGAGCTGAAATCCTGCCAAAACTATTCTTCAAAATTCCTGCTATCTATCAAAGATATTAAAGCCACACTTGCAGATGCTTGTCAAATTAACTGTGGCAAAGTATGATTCAACTGCTCTGTAATGGCGAAAGAATAATTATACTTTCATGTAGAGATGCGGGAATGAGAAATAATATTTTCCTGCCATCTAGCGGTGCCAGAATAATTATGCTGTCATGTTGACATGCACTGCTGTGAAATAATAACTTTACCTTCATCTAGCGGCGCAGCTGTCACGGGTACAGAAATAAACACTCTAGGGGCTGAATGACAACTTCAACTTTCCTGCAACATTCTTGTCAATTACACGGAAAATCTGCTGCCATCTAAGGGGATACATGTGAACTATAGTTATAGCTAAACTTGCATTTATCTCCTCTCTAGCGACGTACATGAAAATTACAAGTATTTAGCAAATATATTCGAGGTTTATAATATTTTTCTGGTTTTTTGTAAAAGTCCAGAATATTTTTGAGTTTTTAATATTCTGACAAAACTAAATTCCCGAATATACTCAGGTTTTTAAGTTAAGGGGATAATAAAAACAGTAGTTGTGTAGCCATCATTATCTCAAATTAAAGTGCCTTGTAAACGTATGTCATTTTATGATTGGAACGCATTGAAAACTCAGATCTGTAGTATCATGCATTTGTTGCCCTTGTCACCTAACTTTGCCATGTTGATACATCTCCTGACCAGTCCTTGAATTGTGTCACTTTCTGTGGTATGTGCACAGATTCTGTGCACGCCTGAACCTATCACAGAGGGACCACAGTTACCTGGCACTACTGGTACACCTGATGCGCGGTGACAACGATGCACTGCTCGAGTGGCCATTCACTGGCTGCATCACTTTCGAGCTGGTGAGCATGCTCAGCCCACGGGAGAACGTGCGCGAGAGCATCGTAACACGCACCGGCTTGCATGCCTTCCACCGACCGCAGGGCCTCATCAACCCCAAGGGTTTTGGCTACACGGAGTTTGTGTCGTTGGCTGACCTGGAGGCTCGCTACTTGCACGATGACATGCTCACCATTCGACTGTGTGTGCAGAGCATCAAGTAAGTGACTACCAGCTACATTCTTCTACGAACCATGATTCAACACGAGAGTCACAGTTTGTTGTATTGCTTGGAAGATCTGTGTCATGGTGCATTTGATATTGCTCGTCTGTAAGGACGACGTAAGACTGTAGTGACGTAGTGACAAGTTGAAACTGCATGGTGATGGGTGAGTGGGTAAGAAATGGATACTAGGCAGGCGGAAGATATGTGCGTGGTGAATGACTATGACTGTAAGCGGAGACAGTACCTGGAGTTTTACTATCTCTGGTTAGGAAGTTACTATGAATAATTTGGCGAGAGGCAGTTTCCACTGCCAGTGGTGTCTGTAAGGGTCAGATTTAGTCTGGCGTTTATGGAGAGAACTTTGGATGTGAAAATCTAAAACTGATGAATAATAAAGTTCTCTTAAATCTTGTAGTTCTATGAGCTAAAATATTGTTAGTTGCCTGTGTATAAAATGTCAAGAGATGGGTATATGTGACCTTTATTTTTTTATAAGTATCTTGCACAAATTTTCTAAAGAAAATTTTTTTAGAAGAAAATGTGTTTATACATTGCAATTGATTAAGGGAACATTTAATTATTGTGGAATTTTTTTAAAAATTACTTTTATTGATATCAAAGTAGTATAATAGACAGAGGTACAAGTGCTTACAGGTGATACTTCTAAATACACACACGAGGGGACGACACGTTTTTCAACGGAAGCGTGGTCGCAACGTTTCGCCAGCATTAAACTGGCTTTCTTGGGCAGCAAGACAGTTTAATAATGATGAAACGTCACAACCGCGCTTCCATGGAAAAATGTGTACGTACCTGTTTACAAGTAGTACTTGTACCTCTCTCTGTTATATTACTTTGTTAGCCTAGCTGCCTATTTCCTGTAGTTTCGTTCATATCACATTAAGTTATTACAATTCTAACAAATAACTGTAATTTTCTGAAAAATATGGTGGCAGTTTTCAAATGTGTACCTCCAAGAAAGCTGGCAGTGAAAGGATTGATATGCACCAGCATGAATTGGACCTCATCGCAACACAAGTGTAATTAGTGTTGGAAATTGTCCCGTTTAAACTGATTACACTGTGGTTGGTAACCTAACCTGCAGCAGAATAAAAAATTTATATATATATATATATATATATATATATATATATATATATATATATATATATATATATATTTTTTTTTTTTTTTTTTTTTTTTTTTTTTTTTTTTTTTTAAGGAAGACAATGTGACTACAGTATTGACATTGTGGAAATACCACAGTGCCTTCAACACAGTTCTGCAATGTGATGTAAAATTACAGATTTCTTTGGATGTGACAAAACTTAGAACTGCATTTCACCAGTGTTTATTTTTTTTTAGAACCCTAGTGTACTGAGAGATCTGTAATCCACTAGTGTCGAATGTTGACTCTGATAACAATTTGTTGTCATAGTTTTTAACACTGAGTATGGTACCGTATTTGTCGGCATATAGGACGACCCCGCATATAAGACGAGTCATGGTTTTGAAGGTACAAAATCTTGAAAAAAAGTAAATTACTAATTTTGAAATTCCCGTCAGAAAAATATTTTTTTCCTTTACCAGAAACATTAAAAATTTAGTTAACATATTTTCAATGCATTTATTACCGTCAATTAAACATCATAGTAGACACACAAACAAACAACATTGGCTACTACTGCCCTCCGCGCGCCCAAAAGCCAAGGAAATGCACGGCGGCGTCCGGCGATATCTCCATTTGCCGGCAGGTGTGCGGGACTTGGCAACGCCGGACTTAGGCACGCCGCGCACTACATGGCAACAATAGCTGCTTGCAAGGTCATCGCATTCCTGTGCGCTGTTGTCCTCCAGGCTCCAGCCTAGCACTGGACGATAGACACATAAATGTGTGGTACGGTATATAGATCCTCGTTTTTTTCGCCCCAGAGTCTTGTGCTTGTGAGACAAAGGATGAAAGCATGCGGACCTAGATCCTCGTTTTCTCCGCCCGAGAGTTGTAGGCTGGCGAGACAGAGTATCTAGGCACGCGCTCGCATCGATCGCCGCTTCACTGTGTGGAAGTGTCCTTATTATGAATGACGCTCATCAAAATTTCGTACCGTAAATTTTATTAAAAAAAAAAAAAATTGCGGCACTTGTTTTCATTTCTGACGAAAAATGCAATTCCTTGAAACATCATACAACTCCACAACTTACAGCTTAGCTTTCAAACGGTTTTTGGCTACCAAAAATTTTTGCACCCTCATATAGGACGAGTAGCAATTTTTGAGGGCCCAAAATATGTAAAAATTGTCGTCTTATATGCCGGCAAATACGGTACTTCACTGCAAATGACCATGTTAATGGTTGGAATCTCGTTTTCTTGTATTCATTGTATGTATTTTTTTAAATGCCTCTTTTTGTGTTTAAATGCTGTGCAAAAAATTACTGCATGTATAGCTATTACAGCTGCAAAAATAATTTTTAAAATGTTTGCAATAATTCCTTAAAAGCTCTCCTCAACCACAAGACTACGTACTTAATTACAATACTTGTGAAGCAAAGCTCTTGTCTAGCCAACGTCTCAGTCTAACTTCTTAGCAGATGCTATCAAGAGAAGTATCTAGACAGTCTCAAGAGGAAATTTTGTCTTACTGTATTTGCATTCACAGACACTCACAAATATGGTTTGCTGTTTGGGGTACAAGGCACCATGACTTTAAATGTTGCTACCGTACTATAAACAAGCAGATTTTTAAGTTCGTTAGCTGTAATTCCTTTACAAGTTTTGTTATTAATCACTTTCTAATTTTAATACTGTAATGTAACTTATAAGCTTCTACCAAAATGTATATGGATTTTTTTCTGCTGTAGTCTGTCTCGTGTAACTTTTCTATATTTTGGCAGTTCCATTGTTTGGAGCACTAAACCTTTCTAGCTTTCTGGAAAAACAGGGGCTCCACAATCCTGCGTACAGACACACTTCTGAGAAGTGAAATGTCAAAATATGGAACAATTACATGAGACAGACTATACTGTTGTCGGCAGGTGATACTACTCACGACAAGGTCACCAAAAAATAAGACAATTACATTTTTGTGTACTACTATTAAAAAATTTGTGTACGCAACATTACCGTACTTCATAAAAAGTTGAGTAATGCTAGCGGTAAGGATTTACAGATATAAAATTTTAATTTCTGGTAATTCCATTTATAACTTTGCTCAAGAGGATGTCATAGCTCGCAACAGGGCTTTACCAACTTTAGTACTCACGAGTAAATAGTTGCTTTGTTCACATATATGATTACACTGTTACATATGGTGCAACACAGCTAGTTCTACCAAGAATGAAGCTTGAAATTGATGAATAAAGTCCTAGCTAGAGCGATTTCGCCCCCGAGGCTTTATTTCCCCGTGCCAGCCCTCCCTTATACCTCCTGTCTGCCCTACCATGACACCCGACTGATAAACACTCAGCCGGCCATCTTTCCACGACCGAGCCCAAGCTCCAACATATCACTACTAACTTTCCTGGGCGGACACCCGGACTTACTCGGCCGAGCGGTGGAGTGATACAATGGGACCCAGTATACCGCTCATCAAAATTTTGTACTGTAAGTTTTATAAAAAAAAAGTGGCACTCGTTTTGATTTGTGACTGAAAATGCAATCCTTGTAACGTCATACAACTCCACTCAGTGCAGGTGTTGTACAAGCCCTTTGAGTGGCCGGGGTGGGGGCTTTTTTCCGCCCAGTTTTAATGAATTTGTTTGAAAATTGAGAGGAAGAGATGGCTAGCCCCCCCCCCCCGGTCTGCTGGAGGGGAATAGTGCAGGTCTTGTGTGAGACAGGCCACAGGTTCATAAGATCTGTAGCTTTCCTTTGTAACTAAAAAAAGTGTGGTTACACTCTAAGCCAAAAACGCATGATTTTAAAGTTACGTATGTTGAGTCCCGCTTTACATGATCTCGCCATACATGTTTCTTCTAATAAAATCACAAAAACACGTCCGATCTTACCGTCATGAGAACTGTTCCTTGTCGCCCCACCAGCCCAAAGCAAAGCTACACACAGGCATGTTTGTAGACACGACAGCTGCTTCACCGCCTCCCCTCCCCATAACTGTGATAGTCACGTGCAGCTTGCATCCTGTTTCGCCACAGCAGAGCCACATTTTATCTTCCTCCTCCCACCTTCAAGGTCTCTGCCACCTTTGTTACTGTGCATGGCAGAAGATCCGGAAGGGAAATCGGAGATAGGAGAGACTGCACTTTTTTCCCATACAAAAGGATGAAAAGGACAAGCACATCTCTCATTTCATAAATGACATGTAAATTTAAACAACCCAGTGTTATCTTGAAACATGTCACGCACACTCAATTACAACTTGCCGCTTAATCTTTGCATCATACAATTTTCTACTAGCGCTCCCTGTATTGCATACGCATAGCTAAGAACAATAAATCTTTAGTAAATGCAGTTGGGTACACAAAGTACCGTATAATCCCACGTACCACCCGCCCCTGTGTAAGACCCGCACCCTGATTTTTAGAATGACATTGTGGGACAAAAAGTTTTGGAGCAGATCTTTGTGTATAAAATTGTTTTGTATGAGAAGGGAGTTTAGTTTTAAACAGTCACAAATATTAAAGAATTACAATGTAAAATGTATATTTTTTTGGTCACGATGTTTAATAACAATGACAAATAGAAGCCGTGTGAGTGCTGCGTAGCACTGTAGCGGGCGACAGATAAGATCTGACTGGCGAGCGCGTGACCTTGCCAGCCCAGCTGTTACCGTTTGCTCTCTCACTCCCACCTCCTTGTCTCGCGCTCGGCAATGAACGATCGATGAGGCACGCGTCGCATCCCAGTCACGCAACGATTTCCGGAAACTTCGCTGCCGCACCACGAAACGCACGTCTTTCACCACTAGCCATTTGGAGTTTGTCTTTATTCATCCTCCAATCTCGCACACAAGATTCGTCGACATCGAATTTTCTTCCCACATCACGGTTACCGAACTCTTCCGCTTCACTAATGATCTTTAATTTTTCCACAACTCTGAATGAACGCAGCCTCTTACGACTCATTTCTACTTTCAGCTATGAATACAGGTATGAAATCACTCGGTACTTAACGGCATGTGCTGTGCTTCACTATCACTCTCGAGATGTTTGTGCGCAGCAAGCTGCAATGTGGCAACACCGAATGGAATGTGACCTTCGCTGCTGGCTCTACCTCCCACCCCCTCCCCCTCCCAACACGCTTCGCTCCACCCGCCCGTTCCATCCTATCTTTAACCGTCTGGCGTCTGCACTCTGCACAGTGCACAACACAGCCGCGCGGCTGACATCATTCCACATGGTTATCACAGCCGTTACGTGAATTAAGTCATTCATCAAAAAACTAGGGTTCACTCTACCTCGCACAATACCTTGCTTAAGGATAAAGGTGGCAAGTTGTACTACGGTAGTGCTTTTTCGTCAGTGCAAAAACGGCCCAAGTGCAGTTTGACCAATGTACCACCGGCACCCCACTTTTAGAAACTTATATTTTCGCAAAAAGGTGCGGGTGGTACGTGGGTTTATACGTACACAAACTTCTGTAATTAAATAGTAACAAAGCCAGTGAAGAACAAGGGTGACTGCCACTGTGGAGTTTTAGTGTTATCACCATTTGTCTACGTCACACATCTTTTTTTTTATGTACCATTGTTTCTGAGTTTAGACAATACCTCGTGACCTAGTCAACTTCCACTGTGTTATCGATCACTCTGCATGTGGCTGTGCTCTTTGCTGCCTGTCGATCCTTCTCGCTTGAGGAGTTTTCAACCAGAGGTGTCGGAAACAGTAACAGCGACTCTGCACTGCACCTGGGGAATTGGCCAAGCACGCTGTCAGCGAGGGAACCAAGGCAGTCACCAAGTACACCAGCCACTGTACTGGCGGCTAACATTGCAGCAGAGGCCAGCCGCTTCGCACACTACAACAAGCGCTCCACCATCACCAGTCGCGAGATATAGACGGCCGTCGGGCTTCTCCTGCCTGCAGTTCTTTCGCAGTCCCTACACATACTGAGTGTTGGGATCAAGCCAGCTTTTCTCCACACGAGGTTTCTGTCCTCGCTGAGTTAGCCATAGGACACCTGCGTTATCATTCGACAGATGTACCGCCCAAGTTATTTTGTATCAGTTATAGCGAGGCATGTTTTGTCATTTGGATGAATAATGAGAATCAGGGTATAAATATTTGGTCCTCTGGGCCAGACACTAAGAACTTTTCTACTGAACAGCTATTATTATTATTTATTTTTCCATGTTGATTTTATCCCTGTTTTAGCAGGTCAAGTAATTTTGCATTTGGTTAATAAACACTTGTGTTCATTTTTGTCCTCATAAATTTTAATATTTTATTATAATAATGTTTGCATATAACTGAGGAAATGGAGTTAAGTATTTTCAGTCGGAGTATGCTGTATGCTATGCATTCTTTGGAGCAGTTGAGGTTTCACACCTTGTTGCCGTCATATTCCATTCGCCTTACACAAAGAATTTCTGCGGGAAAAGTTTTAAGCCTTTTCGCATCGTGAGGCGGGCCCTTTGCTTGATAAATCCCAAGATAGCAATATGTCACGTCAGGTTTCCATGGTAGACTAGGGTCATTTACAGTATCTGCCGCCATCATAATTGGTAGTGACACTATTGGAAGAATGTTTAGGCTAGGGTATGCTTAATGTGATTGTGATTGCCAATTGAGAAGAGGTATTATTTTTATGTAACATTTTAGCTTTGGAGTGAGCTTGAAGCTGACAAGGGACCTACAACATAAGCTTTCCCCGAGCCATTACGGAACGTTCATATTATTTTCCCTATACTTCAGTCTTAAATTCTTCTCCAACTTAACAGAATTGACTTAGCATGAAATTTTTGTTTAACTTCATTACAACTCACGTTAATTTTCTATTTCCAGTTAAATAATTATTAATTCCATTTCGAACTTTTATGTGTCCAATGCCTTAGCCATTCTGTAATAGGGAAATGGCCAAATATTCCAACAAGACTTAGATCACCCAGTGGCACGAGTTTTAAAGAAATCTCTTATTTCCCAAAAACCCTGAGCAGCAGTGTGCAAACATGAAAAACATTTTTTTTTTTTTTAACTCTGCGAGAAGAAAACACACATAAATATTGATTGACACAATGGTTGCATTTTTCTGTAAGGAGGTACCGTAGTGGATTCTAGATTAAGTTTTGGGAAAGCACCTGCTTCATTTTTTCCTTCTTGCTTTTCACATAATAACTTCCAAAATTTTAAAACATACTCATTAAATTACACAAGATGGTTCAAGTTTCAGATTCTTCTGTGTAGTTTTGTTGCATGTCAGTGTAACTATCACTCGCAGCCCACTGAACGTATCGTTAGTGAGTTGGTAAGAAGATACGTATGCGAACAGTCAACCACATCGAGATACCATATTTTTTTTACTGTATATTGTTACAACACTCTGAATTTCATTTGTGGTATTTTCTTAGAGGGGTAACCAATAAATGCTACAGATGATAACGGCATTCTTGTATGTAAATGCACAACTTTGATTACTCTTACTCGAAAAAACACACACTTCTTTCAAAACAGTAATTGACACTACAAGATGTGTTGGTAAAATTACTTGCTTAAATTACTAGAAAGTAACAGCAGCAGTTCAAAATAATCAGTACGAAAATGTCAGCTTAAATGGGCAGAAAGCAAGTCAGTCACGACTTTAGCAATACACTCTTGGCTTGATGACAATGTTGCTTTTATGAGAACACATGAAATAATGGTAAACCCTGGTTCGCACAAAATAAAAATGCTCGATGCTTTGGAGGGACATGCAACCATGAGTTTATGATCTGAAGTTACAAAAGTAAAATATACATACAGAAAAATAACTTGCATAACACAAGAAAATAATGTTTCTTTAAAAATTAAGGAAAATTCACATACCAACACTTCATACAAAGGATGAAATGATTTCAAATAAAAATATTTCTGTATAAAGTTTACTAAAGATGTCACAGTTTACATAATAAAGACAGAATCTTTAAAAATATGATACAATGCAAAACATTACATTAACCACTGGTAATAATCATGTGGTTACTGGAGTATATTTCAACTATGTGTAAACAACACTACATATTCACTCAAACAAGAAAAGTTCGGTTCGAATCTCACCTCACAATCTGTCGTCACAATTTTACACACGTCACAACCTTACCGACTTGCAAAAAAAATTACACAAAGTTATTGTTTTTGAATTCCAACATTTAATTTTTTCATAAACAAAGTTATTACTCTCAGAGATCTTCATTTCCATCCAATAAACAAGCGATGTTGCCAACATGAGCTGCATGTGACCAGTCTAGTGGTCGCCCATCATCTGTATGGGTTCAGCTTGCCCTGGACCCTGCCCCACCGCCTACTGCTGTGGTAGCATGGCGCCGCCTGTCTTGAGCTCAGGTTCTGGGAGTACCTCCTGCACCACACAATTAATGCCAACATCAACACATGGAATATAGCTCTGATACTTCCCCCACCCAGCTAAAGGCACGCAACTATGCAGTTACATTACATACAGCAATTCACAACTACTCTATACAGCCAGGTGTTATATTCATGATGTTTACAAAAGTTTCAAAGTCAACTGAATCTTTCGTTTGAAAAGGTAACAGCTGCACTGAAAAAACACTAAAATTTGAATAAAAATAAATTTCACCTAAGAAAATAAGATATTACATTTTAGATAAGTCTTAAAGATAGTGTAATGCAAAATTTTTCAGAGAACTATCTTGCCTAGAGCCCTTGCAAGAGTAAGGATATGTAAGTATATTAGCAGTAAATGTGGCTCTTTATACCGGAACCCTCATATACCACCCCTGAAGTCTTGTTCATATCAGGGCAGCCCACATTGCTGTAAGATCTGGTAGGTAGTTTTATTAATACTATGACAACTTTGAGCATATAAGTTAACTAATATGATTACGCGCGCACATGCACAGAGAGAGAGAGAGAGAGTGTGTGTGTGTTTTATTCAGGTGTGTCGACCCCCGAAGATACAACCAGGCGTTGCTCTGGACTCAACAAGGGTGCAACTTAAATTGTGCTCATTATATACTACAACCAGCAGGACATCAGCAACCAGCAGGGTAGCCGCTGGGCTAGAGATTGGCGCTATCCACTGAAATTTACTATCGACTATCTAAACGATAGCCAGTACATATTATTGACAACATTTCCCTTTCACTCAATTTAGCAATTTCAGTAATTACAATTTAACAAATTAATATGGATGTAAAAATATGTAGTCATGCCTTCAAACACAAAAGCTTATTACTCTAAGAAACTGTACAAAAATTTAATTTCAACAAAATTAAATAAATACAATATTACATTAACATTATCTTACAAAGTGTTTATACACAACAAAATAGCTTGATTTTTATAGTTGGGAAATACATTAATTGAAGTATTCTAAATAAAATAAGCTTAAAAGTGTAATGAATCACCAATTATAAGTTAACATATACATATTTATATTAAAAACACACATAAAATTTAAAATTTTCCTCATTGAAATACAAAAAATGTTTTATTGTTATTAGTATTATTATTCTACTATTCATGTTCAAAAATATCACTATGTTAAGCAGCTCAGATTTAATGTTGCTTCTGTGATCTGACTTTAATAATCCAACTTTAAATAATACTCTTTCTGAAGGAATTGATGTTGCTGAGACATACACATTCGTATTTAAAAGCAATGTCAAAGAATTGAGCCATGTTTTTTTTTCTGCAGTACTCTACTGGACAACTTCTATGTTCACAAGGCACATCCAAATACTGTCAGAGTAAATAACAGCATTACTTCACGAGATAGTTGTATTTTTTAAATCCAACACTCGAGTGTCAATAATGCCGGTGACATTGCTGGCTTGAAAGTATTATTAATAAAATTTGAACTTTTTTGCACAATTTACAAATGGCAGATGTTGGCCACATCTTTCAAATGCATAGCCACACTTCTGTTATTTTTTTCTATTAATTTCGGACAAACAACTCTACTCTTATCTTAATAACTAAACCTGGAAATATTATAGAATATATTTATTAAATCCTTCAATTAGTACAATTACAATAAAAACATTTAACTAACAAGAGCAAAAAACATAGTTACTACACAGTTGCAGTCATCATTGAACTAAATGAAAAATAGTTATTAAGTAGTAAGACACAAGATGTGACTGAAAACATTCGATGTGATGGTATTGGGGCTGTGAAAGAGTGAGGGGAGGGCAGTTGTCCAGTGTGGCAGAGGCAGAAAAAAATGTTTATGGTTTCGAAATGTTTACTGTGAAATGGAGCCCCATCTGCATGGTAGACCGGTGGAGCCACTGAGGCCTGGCGGCTCGCAAATCTAAAAGTGCCATAGTGTTTTAAGTGCATCGTTCTATCACCTATTTGGAATTTGTACATATAATCAATCTTTCCAATTTATGTAAGAATAGCTAAGACGACAAATACTGCAAAAGGCCAGGGGATGAACTTTAGTCCGTGTGATTATAGAATGTCCTCCAGAAGAAATTTGTTTGATGTTTGAATAATTATTTAGGTAAAGTTCCATAAATTATTTTAGCTCATGTAATTAATTTTGTACCGTAAATTATATTAAAATAAACGGGGCACTCATTTTCATTTGTGACGAAAAATGCAATTCCTTGAAACATCTCAACTCAATAGCTTAGCTTTCAAACAATTTTTGGTTACCAAAACTTTTTTTGCACCCTCATATAAGACGAGTAGCAATTTTTGAGGGCCAAAAATATGTAAAAATTGTCGTCTTATAAGCCGGCAGATGTGGTAATAAAAGAAGAAAACTGAGAAAAAAACGGTATATTGCTGTAGGAACAGGTACAGCGCAACAAAAACATACAGTATATATACTCGTGTATAATGCACCCTCCTGTATAGTGCACATCATGATTTTTGGAACAAGATTCAGGTAAAAAAAAAAATTTTTAGTGCTTTGCTAGTATGTAAAAAATAATCACAGGAGTAAAACAGTGTAGCAGCGCGAGAAATGCTGCAAAGAAGGGCCAAGGGGGAAAGGAGACGTGAATGGCAACAAAGAAAAAAGAGAGAGGACGTGGAGTAGGAGATGGAGAAGCAGCGCGAGGGGGGCTACTATTGCCGCCTTCCGTTATTCACTGATTTCACTGGCCAGTGTTTTCAGTAATGTCAGCTATAGTTCCGATATTGCTGATGGCACTGACGGTTGGTTGATGACGATACCCTGTGCGAGGCTACATCCATTTACTGAGATTACCGATTTTAATGGAGTTTTCAGAGCATTAGTGTTGTCACCAAACAAATGTTTTTGGCGGAAATTGAAAAGTTGAAGTTACCTAACGGTAGGGCAGGTACAGTAAAACCTATTTATAATGACCCATTTTATAACGACCCATTTTTGGGAAACCGTTGTGACGGTCCTATTTTATTGATACTTTTATATATATAAATTAATGTGGTTTAGGTTAATTATGATGATTGATTGTAATGAAGGGGCCTTTATTGTCATATGTAACATATTGCCATCCATTTTAACATCAGTGTTGATTGTGAGGGGTCTGTGGGATCCTATGATAGGCCAGTATAAACACAGTAGAAAATATGACTATAACTAATATTATCACAGAGGTATCGTGTCTGGTATCATTTTAACCTGTGGAATGTCACCGACTCGAATATGCTAGTAACATTAAGATAATTTTATGTACAATGATTTTAGTTTTAAGAGTGATAATTGCCCGCCGGTCTGGCGACAATAGAGCAGATGATGCGTGAGCCTTACCACATGCTGTGCGAGAAGGGGGGCGCCAGACCTCCCCCTGTCCCCTGTCTCCATACAATCCTCTCTCTTTCTCTCTCGCCTACAC